>CALYCR020000337.1:0-14334 GCA_944470395.2 Schistosoma turkestanicum
AGAACATTCTTCAACTCAGGAATATTAGAGAAGAAAGGTCTGTTATAAATTACACGTGAGCGCTAACAGGTAAAAATTCGTATTAAACCATAATAAACCAGTAGTAACACAGGTAAAAATTTGAAAGACTTCAACATTCCATAAGATTAGATCACCATCTGTTCACTGTCAAGCAATTTTTTTTTAAAAAATCAACAAATTACATAGATGTATTTCAGATTTCGATATTCTATCAGTAATAATGCTGGTATATCCAGGGAGATAATGAACAGCTCACTAATAAATCATTCAGTTTCAACAATACAACAGCTCCCCCGACCGAAGCTGCTACCTTGACGTGGTGGTCGGGCTTGCCTATCGTGATGACCCAACCGAGCTATACTGGCTGGAACATATGTTCCTGCAGGTCCTACCATGCCAGGCTGGTCGATTGGAGAACGATGAGACTAAAAGCAGCTACCCAAGGTCTGAGGGTGAAGTCGTACTGCTGACTGTGATGGAGGGGTGTGACAGCAGTAAGGTGTTTCCCTCGGACAACCAGCATCTGCAGTGATGCTGCCTTCTCACAAGGAAGGAAGGGTTAGAAAAGGTCGACCCTAAAAATGTCACATCTCCCCTAACTCACGGATTTCCGTCTCCTTGGGTAAGGGTGCCCACTAAGGGCCTTTAAGAACGGAGCTAATCCTCTAAATACCTTTCATAAAAAGGCCGTGCGTGACCGGCCTCAAGCAGTTGTCCCTTGGGCTCTGCGGTCACGCACCAACACTAATCCATCTTCCTTTTCAGGTCCCTCAAGAAACAACCTTCCACCGTGTGGGCAGCCGGGAAGTGACAACCGCCCTCATACCCGTAACAGCGCATACAACACCTCCTAGATCCTTCTTGTCCTAAGCTATAAATATTCTCCATTGTATCGTTAACTTTTATATTCAATTGTGTAACACTATAAAATACTACTTATATATATATATATATATAAATATATATATATATATATATGCAGACGACTTACGTGGTAATGTAGAAGAGCTTGATGTATACGCTAAACTTGTTGTTCCTTGATATGCACCAGATTGTTGATACCATGAAGACAAAGTACTAGTTAATGATGATGGTGGCGCTGGATTTGTTGTAGGATTAGATGATTGTAATAAACGTTGTTGTTGTTCTTGTGCTAAACGTGCAACAGCTAATGCTGTCGCTACACCAGGATTTTCTCCTGTACTACCACTACCACCACTACTACTATTATTATTATCATTATTACCTGGATTAGTTGTACCAGTGCTAGCTGATGTAGACATACTACTAATTGAAGTAGGAGCACCTGGTGCATTGCCACCTGAACTCAAATAAGCAGCCAGTGCTGATGCAGAAGTCGTAGTGGTAGTTGTAGCAGCAGCAGTAGTAGTAGTACTACTACTACTCGTAGTTGTTGTTGTTGCAATGGTTGTACTAGTTGTAATTTCTTCACTAGGTGTATGTGTATGCGATGAACTAGACAGCGTAGAAATAGTCACAGTCGATATAGATGTAGTAGTAGTACTAGTTTCATATGGTGTAGTAGTCACTGTACTACTACTACTACTACCACCACCACCACCACCACCAATTAACGGCATATCAACAGTATCTGTTGTAGCATTTGCATTACTAGACAATGTTGCACTTGAACAAACTGGACCAAATCGAAATAATCGAATACGATGTAAACTATCAGCAACCAGTAATTGATCAATTTGATTTTCTAAACGGTTATTATTATTACTGTTATTACTATTATTATTATTATTGCTGTTGTTGTTCATGGAATCATTTGCGGAACCATTTGAATGTAATCCATTTGTTGGTGAATCTGGTGCGCCTGGAGTAGTAGATTTATCCGGTGGTGGATTAACTTGTACAGATTCGGTACCATTCGGTAAAAGTATACTTGGTATTGGTGGAAAGATAGCTGCCATACTTTGTACACGATAACCTTCAACAACAGCAAGGACACGACCTTGTTCTTCTGTATCCTAAGTTGACAATGAATATGTGAAAAAATAAAAAATAAATATGCAATTCATAAACAAGCATGAATTATGGTTAACTAGTTTAATCGATGAAAATATAATACTATTAGTAGTAGTTTGTACAAACAGGTACTTACTATGCCTGAAAGAGCCCAGTAAATAAATGTTTACTTCATGAGATAATAGTATCTATACCTTTAAACACAAACAGATAGAAACGCAGAACTTCGTACGTTGTTGTTCAAGGTCTACAACCATCGGTTACCATCGTGTCGCGGACCCCCTTACATCTACCAGCATGACTCAGTCCACTTGTCAGTGACTTCATGGATTTGTGCCATGATTTGGTTTGGCCGCGCCTAGCTTTCTTCCAACCTACTCTTACACCAAAAAACATAGCTCGTCGCGGCAGTCGGTGGTTAGGCATAAGAGACAGACAGATACAACACAGAACTTTGTACGTAAGTACATCAGTTCAGGTTGCCATACCATATCAGCACAGAGACGCAACTGTCAATTCAAAACTAAGAGTGATAGCGATAGTAGAATTATTAGCAGCAACGGAGAAGATTATGGAGCGAAGATTTGATTCGAGAAGTATAATTCAGTGAGATGAATTTGTAAGGAGAAAGATAGATATTATGAGGAATTCAGAAGGTTAGAATTAGACAGAACAAAAGGGTGGATGCACCTGTGCCATTGTAAACGATTTTGAGCCATGTCATTCAAGGTCTCTAACCATTGGTGACTTTCGTCTCGCGGACAACAACCATATAGCCTACATCTACCAACATGACTCAGTCCACTTGTCAGTGACTTCATAGATTTCTGCCATGTTTTGGTTTGACCACCCCTAACTTTCTTCCAACTTACTCCTACACCACAAAACATAGCTCGTCGCGGCAGTCGGTAGTTAGGCACAAACACAAACAGATTACAATTTATAAATTCTGTTTACACTCTGTCTCCTGTCAAGTATTGAATAAGAAAAACATGGATAATAACAAAGAACAAATTTTAAAAAAATTTATTCTTAACTAGTTTTTCAAAAACTTACCATAACATAGAAGCTTCCTTTTAAACCACCAAAAGCTAGTTTACGACTATCAGAGAAAAATGAAGCAGTTGAATAGACATCTTCATCGTTTACTTTTTGACAACATAACTGTTGACCACTGAATACATCGAATACCAGGACAGAACTTTGTTCTTCTCCACAACAAGCTGCTAATCTGAAAAAAAACAAACAAAAAATAGGTTATTTACATGATTTAAGTTTTTAAGTAAATCGATTTTACACGATTTGAATAAATCTATGCTATCGACTACATTTTTGGTCAACTTTACTTCCCATTCTAGAATTGTACTATAGAGTGGAACTTGACATGCAACTTAACACTTTTCTATACAACTAAGATAAGATGTTTTTTTTACACTAGATCAGTACATAATCAAGGAAATAAATTAACCAGTGAAAGCTGGACGTACAAAAACAATAGCCCGGAAGTCCTTCATATTGAATTAAAGTATATATTTCATAGATAACTAGTGATAAAATGGTATTTATTTAAAAAGTGATGTGGTGCGAGCTACTTATAAGTAGTATATGACGTGAGTGTCAACGTAATGTCTGGCAGCAGAAGATGGGGGAAGATCAAGAAAGGAAGAGTTTGAACACAATGGAATTTGTATGAAACGCATGAATAGGGACAATGGATTGATGTTTTGCAACAGGAACAGTCCAGTTCGATATGATGAACTGATATTTTGCAAATGAACGATTTACGATATGGTTTTCCGATTTTACTGAGTAACTCTGTAATTTTCGTTAAATACAATTCGGTTGCCCCATCTGTGTTCTCCTTCACTACAGTGATACAGAAAAATCAATAGCGCTATGAAGGCAGGCAAAATATTAAATGTCATTGTATAGTAAGTAATTCACTGACTAAAATAGCCATATATTACAATTAGCAAAGATATGAATGAGTCTATATATTAATCAGAGTCTCACGCCATTGAGTGTGGTTTCATAATTAAAAGGATTCAGATAAGACTGTCAGTGATTTCATGGTTTGATATCGCATAGTATGAAGTGTTTCGTGATAAATTTTACTTTACAGTAGACATTGTAAAAAAAATTGTTAGGTCAGTTGACATCAATCATAGTGGGTGGTACGTTACGCATTTTAACACAATGTACAGTGTAGTGGTGGTTAAGCCCTCACATGGAACCCTCAAGGCAAAAGGAAAAGAGGAAGGCCAAGAAACACATTACGCCGAGAAGTAGAGAAAGATATAAGAAGAATGAACAAAAATTGGACAGAACTGGAAAGGGAAGCCCATGAGAGAGTAGGTTGGAGAATACTGGTCGTCAACCTATGTTCCAATGGGGGTAACAGACGTAAGTAAGTTTTCTTCTCCAAAATACTCCCTATTTGTAGCAGCATGATTATTTCGTTCCCGTTTTTACTGTTCAAAATATCTATAACAGTTATTAGCAGTCAGATTCTACAGTTGATATGTTGTTTGAAGTTTTATCGTTCATAGATGAGTAGTGCTCAGTGATTTCAACTTCAGACTAACTACACTCAATGAATTGAAATTCAGTTCTTTGTAATAATATGCGATAAAGTATTAGTAACTTAAGGGACAATTTCCAAAGACTCGATTCTCTTCTCAACGTTGAGTATTCTGTTAGGATTGTATTATTCATTGACGATTTGAGATTTAGACAATCGGTCACATCGTGGAACTTCGTACATGACATGAGTACATAAGTTCAGCGTACCATACTGCATCAGCACAAAGAGTAAACTGTCAATTCAAATCCTATAGTGTTAGAAATAGTAGAAATATTAGCAGTAATCGGAGAGATCAGGGTTCGAAGATGTGATTTGAGAAGTATAATTCGGTGAGATATCCTTAGAAACAGGAAGATATAGATGATGAGAAACTCAGGTTAGAATTTGAGAGAACACAAAGATTGGATGCACCTGAGCCACTGCAAACGATTTTGAGCCATGTCGTTTAAGGTCTCTAACCATTGGTGACTTTCGAGTCTCACGGACCCCAACTAGGTAGCTTACATTTACCAACATGACTCAGTCCGCTTGTGTCAATGACTTCACAGATTAAGACAATCAATCAGAGATTGGAATACATAAGGGTTAGTACATATTTGAAGTAATAGTCAATATAGATAGATGATATTCTTAAAACTAAAAACTTTAGTGGCTTAGTTTATGTGTTTATTAGACAGAATATCATAAATCATACCAATGTTTTAACTTACAACAACATAAACAGATGACGAAAAACAGATATGTTCAAAATAAAATATCTGACTGATTTTAACTAAAAAAAAACATGTAAAACATTTCGAAAGATTAAGTTTAGATTAAAGTTAAACATCAACCTGATTGATTAAATAAACATATATGATGACTGCAGTATATGACAAAAATTTTAAAAAAAAATATTATAACAAAATACTTTTTCGAATCAGGTGACCAACATAAACAGCCAATATATGCAGGTGTAGTTAATACTCGGAAAAATGAGACAGCATGTCGTACAGAGTCTACACGCCATACATCAACATTTGCATCTTTGCCACCAGTTGCTAAATAACAACCATCTGGAGAAAATTGACAAAACCATAAATCGGAATCTCTTTGATGATCCAATGTTTGAATACAGAATGCTGGGAAATCTTGCCTAGATTGAGATTAGGAATGAAAAATAACATTATATTACAATAAGTAGTTAGGCTACTATGGCATCATGGTTTCAATTAGGATTTTTGAATACACAAAGCAACATTGAAAGTTTATGGAGTCTGCTAAATAATTATACCTTCCCTATTGTGAAATATCCGAATGGCAAGCTGTAACACGATGCTATCTTACTCACGATTAAGTATCGGTTCTCATCATAATAATGAATGATAACCACAACATGGTGCTGACTACAGTTTTATGACATATTGAGTTAGTAAATAGAAGTAAATTGGTGAACTGAATGCTTCTTCTATGAGCGAAGTCAGTTAGTCATACGTATCGTTAAACCCAACATATATTCATTGGCTTAAGTTAACATATCACATGATATGAAATAATCAGGACGAATTCAAGCCGTAAAACTAGTAATAGTATCAGTAGTGATACGGAAGATTAGGTATAGAAAAGATATATAAGGAAATTTGGAGATTCATGTTCTATTGGGAAAGACAGAGTAAATACACCTGAACCATTATGAACGATTCTGTGCCATGTCGCTTAAAGTCTCTTAATCTTGGTTACGAAAATTACGTGAACTCCTAATCAGGTAGTCTAAATGTGTTAACAAGGTTTAATCTAATTGTCAGTGACTTCCATAGACTGTCATATTTTGGTTTGGTTACCCAGATTCTTTTCCAGACTACTTCTACACCAAACAACATCGGCATCGAAGTAGTCGGTGGTTAGGCATATGTAACACACTATGGCACAAACTAATGTGCCATATTTATCTAGTACCCTATGCGCAACCTCAACAATGCTCATTAAGTTGTCCCACAATACATCAGTGATGTTTCGGAGACACCTGCGTGAATACTCGTAGCCCACTAATATCCCCTGTCCTTGATGGTAATGTTTCACACCCATAAAGCAGCAGGGAGTGGACTACTGTATAGTAGTCCTTTGGTTAGCAGACGAATATCTCTTTTACTGCCCAAGTGATGCGAGTAGGTAAATGTCAATTGAGTTTCCTGAGTTCGAGTGGAGATTTCGTTAAACACTAGCCTATCAAAAACTGAGGGAACCTTCAAGATATGTGAGGTGATCGATTTATTCAACCATTTTACCGATTATCAACAATTCAAGAATTGATGCAGGCCAGTTGTGAAGTAATATTTTTCATCTCAGAGGAAAGAATCACAACCGAAACATGCTTGGATTGTTGCTTAAAGCGGTCAGGAGACTACATTTTCTCAGTGGAGTCTTCTGTGGGATCAAATGAGATGTTAGTAACTTAATATAATCCATTAACCAGGTACAAGCTAATGCACTTGGCTTTTAGTAGCATATAAAGCGAGGGCTAGCTGATAAGACTGGACAAGGTATAACAGAGTTTGGATTGACAATAAAACAACTGATAGTCATGCTTTTATTAATAGGCTACCACTACACAAGTAAAGTCATCCGACTGACTAAACCAGAATAGCAATAGGGAAGCATGAATATCCAACCCAATGTTTAGTCACATCAAGTCGTTGCACCAATGAGAACAAGATAGTGTGATTTAAATTATGAGTAAAAATGTTTGCGCTTTATTGAATTATCAAATGTGAACTTTTACAAAAAACAATCACTGGAGGCAACGATATGATGGTACAAGGTGTCTCTATATGTTATGGAGAAATAATACGGATTTAGCGTACTGATTTGAGTTATCGACGTTCACGTAATGCATGGCGGACTCCACATTGAATAGTTAAGCAATGTATCCCTAAACTTTATACAATAAATTCGGTTGAAATTTGATTTTACAGTCATGTACGTGATACGATAATAGAAATGAAACGTTGGAGAAACTAGGAGTAAAAAAGCTATTGAAAATGTACTAAAAAAAAACATTATCTAATCATGATGTTTGGTAACAATGCAGTTTTCGTCATCAAATAAAAGTCAAAGAGTTAAGCAGTTAATTACATGAAGTATGCCCTTATAAGTCAAACTGTGAGCTACACTAATTTAGTGTATGGGAAAAAGAACCCATCAGTTGATGCGTTTGATGTCGTTTTACTAGGTCAGTTGTGGATTTCTACTCTCTAGACTTTGTTCGCAAAGTCAATCCTCTTATTTCTAATACTATTCGTAAACGTTAGATGATAACACTGTTACTCTTATAAGAAACAAATATTGCGTGTAGATAATTTACATGCCACAAGAATGACGTTGTAATAATGATATATTATGTATATCAGTTTGAACACCCATTGGAGGATTATGAAATATGCATGAAGCTAATTGAGCACGAACAGATTCATTGATTAATTCTTCCAGTCTACCAGGTGGTAACATTGTTTGTGCTGGTATAAAAGCTTGTATTCTGTTGATTAATTGCAAACGACTGCCAGCATCTACACCAGCCCAACCACCTGCTTGTGCTTGTAGTTCAACAGCGGTTCTACACATTAGACAACTAAAATTTACAGAGAAAAAAGCAACAACAACAACAACATTGAAACCAAAACTTTAAGTAAGTTAAAGATATAAAACAGTAAGATGAAATTACTCATTGTTATAGATGTAATATGGATTTAGTCAGTTACAACGTAGAACTTCGTACGTACGTACGTACGTACATCAGTTCACGTTGCTGCTATAGCACATCAGCACAGAGACGCAATTGTCACTTCAAATCCCATAGTAGTAGAGGTAGTAGAAGTATTAGCAATAATCAGAGGGATTATGGTTCGAAGATTTTACTCAACAAGTATAATTTGATTAAATAAACTTAAAAAAAGAGAAAAATAAAGATGATGAAGAGTCTAGAGGATTAGGATTTAAGAGAAGTCAAAGAATGGATTCATCTGTGACATTGCAAACGATTTTGAGCCATGTCTCGCATACCCCAACCCCGTAGTCTATACTTAACAACATGACTCAATTCAATTGTCAGTGACTTCATGGGTTTGAGCCATGTTTTGGTTTGGCCGCCCGTAGCTTTCTTCCAACATACTCCTACAATGCTCGACGAGGCAGTCGGTGGTCGCGCATTCATAACACATGTCCCAACCACTTCAGCTGACGGAGTTTCAATAATTCATCTATTGATCTGCCATCCGTACCTAATACCCGTTTACTAACAACAGCATTGTTGACTCAGTGGTCCCAAGATATACGAGCAATGCTTCAAAGACATTTATGATCAAAAACCAGTACCAAGTATCCTTTACTCTGACTGGCCATGTTTCACAGCTATAAGGTAGGAGGGAGCGAATTAATCTGCGGTAGACCTTTGATTAGAGGAGACGGATATCTCGCTTACCCGTGACGCAAGATGGTAAAAGCCGAAATCAATGTGATGGAGTTTCATTCTCTGAGCTGGATGTTTTAGTTGTGGAGCTTTCATAGTTCTGCTTCTGGACAACATCATCAGCAGAAATTTCCGAGAGAAGTGAAGTATTCGAATTTCTCCGCGTTTGAGATCACAATTTTTACTTACTAGACTGATATTTAGTGAGTGGTATGTTTTGGATTGATAACAAGACTTAGTGTTTAGAGTTATATCGTTTCAAATAACACTCTACCTACTACCCTACACTACCAACAATTGAGAAAAACAGCTACTTTTGGTAATCACTGGAAAAAAGCCTGACTTAATACATGCAAGCTATCAAGCGGTAGATCTAAAAGAGGCTCTTTGATGTATTTTGAGTTTACCTGAGTGCTATTAGAAACCTAGAAACCATCATATCTATGGTGGCATAAGGAAAACATCAAAATTTATCATAATTTCGGTTTATTTCGTGATTATTTTGCAAACATATTTTTAAAGTCTCTTGTACTGGATATACTTTGTTCATCTATTTAAGTTTGTGCATTACAGTTCAGTCAGTCAGTCAGTTGCAACGTAGAACTTCGTACGTATGTACATAAGTTCATAATGCCATACCACATTATTAGCACAGAGACGCAAATGTCAAATCAAATCCCATAGTGATAAAGATAGTAGAGGTATTAATGTTATAATAAAGAAGACTAGGGTTTAAGATATTATTCAAAAAATATAATTCAGTGAGATAAGGTTAGAAAGACAAAGGTAGAGGTGCTGGCTAATCCAGAAGATTCGGATTTGAGAGAGCTCAAAGAGTGGATGCACCTGCGCCATTGCAAACGATTTTGAGCCATGTCGTTCAAGGTCTCTAACCATTGATGACTTTCGTCTCGCGGACCCCAACCAGGTAGTCTACATCTACCAACATGACTCAGTCCACTTGTCAGTGACTTCATGGATTTCTGCCATGTTTTGGTCTGGCCGCCCCTAACTTTCTTCCAACCTACTCCTACACCACAAAACATAGCTCGTCGAGGCAGTCGGTGGTTAGCCATACGTAACACATGTCCCAACCACCTCAACTCATGAAGTTTCACCACTTCATCTATGTGCATTACAGTTACTTGCCGATTATCATTTTTGAGGTTGTTTTTCTTTTCTGTTCGCTCAAGCTGAGGTAAGTCAGATCTCAAAATTATTAATGTCTGAAACTGACCGTGGAGTTTAGCTTGATTTCATATATAATAATGACGCCTTTAAGCACAAATATGGAGATACCGCATACTAACACGTATACATCAGTTTAAGTTACTATACCCCATTAGACCAGAGAGATAAAATTGTCAAGGTAGTCAGATTAATAACAGTATTAGTGGTAGGAGAAAAAATGAGCCCGGAGATACGATTTGAGAATCTGAGGGATGATAAAATCTGGGCCTTTGAGAATGATCTTGATCTTGAGTAAGTCAAAATTTTTAACTCGGACTCCAACCACCAGGTAGCCTGTATGTATTTACATAGTTTAGTTTAATACCGTCTAAAACATTTGAAAATTCGTGCGATATTACATTGAAAAGATGTTAATCAAAACATTGCAATTACCTGGCCAGAGTATGCACCCGTTCAGTATTACGTTGCATAGGTGTAATACGATTACGCAAAAGAGTAACAGCAGGCATTACTTCATTGGCTTCCAGATGTTCTAGAAACTGTTGTTCTAATACCAAAAATCGAACTTCTTCAACACTATTCAAATCCCCTATCATTGGTGCTAACTTGTCTATTGCAGCTTCAGCCTATTCGAATGATAAATGGATAATTGATGTAATGGAATTGTTAATCATACATACATCTTTTAGAAAGCCAAAATAGTAATTAGAAAGGACAAGGAGATAGAGTGTGCCATCAGTACAACTTATCCATGCAAACTTTAAAGACAAAAACACAATTAACTAACTGTGGAAACCGATCAAGAGTAGTTTACAATCCAATCAAACATTATAGAGAACTTTTCTTAACATATCAATAAGATAATTAGGTGATTATTTTACAACCATTCAAACCAGATAATTAGTTTGCTAGTGTAGAACGAAAGCTTTTAAGCTATCATCAAAAATAATGTTCAAATTTGTACAAGAAGTCTAATTTATCGACGACTGTTATTGCATGTCTTCACAAAAGACGAAGATGGCCAGTATAACGCTCTATAAATTGATACATCGGACACTGATTTCCTAAAATGACTACATTTATTCAACTTAAGGTTTCCGGTGATTATGGTTTCAATTACTGGATACCTTTATCAATATCCGTCAAATGTGCTCAGACATTAGGGTTCACAGAACTCAGCTTTTAAAGATATTGAGCTTTCAAAAAGTAGCTAGTAAGATCAGTGTGGTCGTGTGATGTAAAGTCTGACCAGATCTACAACAAAACCAAAAAACTTATTAAATCGATACGCCTAGTTAGGTGGAAGCATAACTAGAGTAAGTTTCAAACAGTGTCAGGAACTTTCCATATAAATATCTTAGTTGCTTTAAAATAAAAAAGTTGAAAATTGCTAGATAACTCATAGGCATTCAGGAAACACTTCAAAAAATGCAGGTAGATGATTCTAAGCATACTAAATACTTAATTCTCCTTCGCAGTGGTTTTCCAAATTCTACTATAACATGCTAAGCGGTCATAATCACCTGTATATAGTTAGTAACAACCAAATCATAATTGGTGGTCTAGATAGACGAGTTCCTTTGAAATTCTAACTAAAAGAAGTAGATATAGTGACACTTTGAATGGTAACTCCAGATTGACGTCGGTTTTTCCCATCAACTACATCGAATACGGTGTGCGATTGAAAATCATTTTGAAGTTGATCTATAGGGTCATATCATTTATGAACCATACCAAATTCTCAATACAAAATGTTAATTGTAGGGATACTGCAAGAGATTGACTTACATCACACCATCTACCTTCCAAAATAGCGTGACGTAACTCTGTTGCATCGTTGTGCTCCAAGGTGATACCAGACTCTCTGGAAAGCTGCGTATATGTGCCACTAAAGTAGGTGTCAATATATTATGTATCGTACTTAAATCCCTTGTCACAGAGATATTGGCCTATAAGGCGTAGCATTTCCTCATCACGAACTGAAAGGATCTTTGATCTAGTAATAACGTAGTCGTTTTTAATTGCAGCAACGCCATTGAATTGGCCATATAGCATATCACCATTTTGCTCCAGCATAACTTCAAACCTATGGTGGACTACAGAAAGTCCAACCAGTAAAATAGGATGTACGATGAACTGGTAAACCGTCAGTCAACAGCTGATCCGAATTCCTTTGTTAGTTTAAACGAGTGTCGAGTGTTCAATACCTAGTTTCGTTTGAAATTAGTTTAACAAATACTGTGAAAAAAAGTGGTAAAAACGCACAGTTCTTAGGCTAATATAAACTGTGAACCAATACAAACTTGAAGCGTTATTTGCATTAGCTAGTAACTCAAAGACAGTTTCGATTTTTGTGATTCGCTTTTTCGTTACGTCCAGTAAATACGGAAGAAATGGAGGCCTATAGTTTTATTTATCAAGAATCTCTCAACAATGCGGTAATACTTTAAATGGATCGAGGAAACCGATTGTCACTATACATTTAAGCTAAGTTAATCTGTGACGCCTCAACTCTAATACCAGTAGTTAGACCCCAATCCGCTAACTCTGAATTAGTGGATATTTTATATACTCCCAGAAGTTGCCCTTGTAATCAGTTACTTTAAGTTAATCAAATTATCTGTGACTTCTCTAGTAGATTCCAGCTACTAAAACGCTGTTCCCAAAGGATAAACAGTTCACTAACTCTGTCTAACAAAGTTGGACTTAAAGTTACGCATGCGCACTAGATCACCTTTAGGTATGTGTCTCATTTGCAACTGGTGGCCAGCCTAGGTATCATGATTCTCAACATATCGATCACGTACCACATGCATCTCCAATCTATTTCGTTCCGACTTTTTTTGGCTCAGTTAGAGAGATGTTACCAACAAAGCGTTGTCAAACCACGAGCGCACATAGCATCTTCATTTGTGAGGATTGTTTAATATAGTATGCTAAGTGAAAAATTATCTGTTCTTTATTTAACGCTATATGTATACGTGATTTTGTGTTTGTTTTCAGAGTGCTTCTAGTTTTCATATGCTTTTTTTATTATGTCCGGGAAGATTTGGATTCCAACAGCCATCTTCTTATTTCTAACTCAATTCTGGTTTGACAATATTGAAGCCTGGTTCTGCTCTTCAGAGGTTGATTTGACCACGAACAGTGAGACAGAGTGATGCGTGCAAATTTGTAGAGACACTATCGCCTGAGTGAACAGAAGTTGTTTGATAGTAATAGTAAACTGTCTGTTTGTTGTGTCCCATTCCCTGGTTCTAGGTAATTCTCGGTCACGATCACACACGTTATTTATGGCTTCTTCCAAACAATAATCGACAAGTACCTGAAGCTGTGAGAGACATGACTGTGGGAATGTTAATCATTACATTATGTCAAGAGGACTACTTGTATTCACAAAAGCTTGTCAACTAGCTCCGGAAAAGATAATGATGGTAAAAATCGGATTCCGCCGTATGAAAAGTTCAGGAATTATCCTGTCGTTAAGCAACCCATTGCCATTCCCGTTTCACGTAATCCCTAAATAGGACAAAAATGACTGGCAACCAAGCAGTGAGTATCAGCGACTTAATAAGTCTAATCGTTACTCGATGCTGTATATCCCAAGCTTCGCAACAGCCTCCTCAAAAATAGAATTCGTTGTAGACTCTTTTTCGAAGGTTTTGTTTTTGGAAAATCCCTCCATATATATATATTTGTGTTATGATATGACTGACTCTTTCTGTAGACATTTTGGTACTCTATTTGATTCCATTTTGAGATTTTATCATTTGTATCTTGTTATTATTTCTATATTTTGTACTTATATTGAAGTTTTTATGTCTCCTTCTGAACTACACATATGTTGTTTAAATTTGGTATTTAATATAGCTACAGCCATATTTGGATTTGATACTCTAGCAGTAATGGACTGGAAGCACTTATTCTTCCAGAAACGGATACGCATTGTGGTAACTGGAAACTTGAAGGTGTAATATTGTTTTGGTAATTGTCTGAATTTCCACTTTTCATTAAATACAGAATCGTTCTCTCCCAGAATTATCGTTTTTGGATTTGGACTGGGTGAAACGTTCACTATTCGAGCCGGAGCGAACTGCAAGAG
>CALYCR020000338.1:0-14318 GCA_944470395.2 Schistosoma turkestanicum
GACTACTATAAGGAATACTTGAACGTGCAATTATTTTTGCGCATACTTTGTTTTCTGACTCTACAGTCATGAGTCCATCACTATTGCTTATTGCAGTATCAAAAATATGATTGAAATTACTAAGGAAACAGTATTATTTGTGTATTCCCATTCAGTTCAAACGTATTTACTTTGATAATGATGCTTAAACCCATAAAAATGTATCGAGTAAACTGAAACTCTCTAATTAATAAAATAATGTTCATTTTATCAAGAGACCAGTGAATCTGTTGTATAGGTTCAGGTGACTAAAACGATCTTATTTAAATATTTCTCAATGTACTAGTCTATATAGTTACTTCATTCTTTTGCTTTACAGCTTATCAAAATGGTAATTATCGTAGCCTCCCTGTATGCTATATCTCAATTACCAAGACATATAATTTATCTGATTACAATGAATAAACCTGATGCATTTCAACGAGATACAATTATCTACAGTTGGTTATTATGTCAATTAAGTGCTTGGTCAGCTACATGTTATAATCCTATTGTTTATATATGGATGAGTCGAACATTTCGACGTGGTTTATCTGAAATTTTCAATAATATATTTGTACACAATGTTGATCAATATTCAATGAGACAATGTACTAAGAATAATTCCAGACAAAACAAAAATAAACATAATGATGTTAATTGTATTAGTAATCGGCATCTCCAAACACTCAATGGAAGAAGGTATTTTCCTTATTCTAAATCAACTACTTGTAATTGTAACAGTAGTAAAAATGAATTCATGAAAAATATTTATCAAATGAAAAACTTGGAAGATCATACTATTAATGAAGAGTATTCATCTATTAACAGTCAATATCCTAGCATGAAAACCACATAGAACATGAGAATGATTTAAAATGAATAATCAAATCGACAGTCGGTTCATAATATGAAAAAATGATAAATGAATTTGGTGAGAATGCCAAATAATGTATGATGAATGTCTCCCTCCATAAGAATAGACAATTAACGTAACACAAACACGATGAAGCACACACTTTTAGAACTTACAGATGTCAAAAACAGATGGACTGCATAAAAAATCGAAATGAAAATAAATAAAAGCTACTTTTGAACCTAAAAAATTTTATTGAATCAGACAAATAACCAATTCAATATTGTCAATAATTTCCACTCGATAAAGTGAGATACTTCAAAAAAATGAAGTAGATAAGTGTTTATTCTATTCAGAAGTAGGCTTTTATATACTACGTACTTAGAGTAATTCTATCAGAGAAAAAGAAAAAAATTTATTGTAGTTTTGTTTAAATTGTACATAAATTATTTGATTCAGTTCAATGTTCATTTAGTGAATAGTACAAATCAATGTTTTCAATTGTATTTTAATTTCATGTAATTAAGTACAATTGAAATTCATATTGAGCGCGTTGAATTTCAGTTTTTGCTTGCGTGTTGCAGAAGGTCTTAGATATGCTGAGATTATTCAGGTTGCGTCAGATTATTTCAAATTCGCATATGGTGTTTCAACATGGAAAGAGCTTACTAACGCGTTACCATGAGAAGTAGATTATTTCAGGTGTTTTTGATGTTTGCTGTTTGACACATGACGTACAGAAAGGTTGTATTTCAGCTTATTTCATAAGTGCAGTTGGTATAGAAGCTCATAGTTTGTTAGAGGACTTTGTTAATCCCGACAAACCTATGCTTCATTTTTCGTAATAACTTTTGAATCACAGAAAAAAGTACAGTTCAGCAAGCTAGTTTGTGCTCCGACTTAAACAATCAGAGATTTCATACTACAGCTTCAGAAACAAGCTTGTAAGTGCAATTTCGGTGAACAGCTGTAAATTCACTCCATGGAGGAAAGATGAGGGTGGTTATGGTAATATTCTTCTACTAGTTTGTGAGTATTGCTGACCTGTGCTTGAGTAAAAAGGCATTCAACCACTGGATGTCTATATTTCTTTGTGCACTAACTCTTCTGTTAGTATCTCAATTAAAAAACCTGATCTTTCAATACTCGAATGCTGTGGAAGGTATGAAAACTCAGACAATACACCTGGAAGTTAATGGAGAGCTTGTCTTTTTAAGGTGTCGACCAATTTTTTATTGTTTAAGAGAGGCTATGAAGAATGAGTTAGCGACAGATGTTTACCTACGCTCTGGAATTCCTACCTAGGGACTATATTGCTGATCTCCGTGAGGTAGTCCTCAGTTCTCATGTGCCAGACGTCTACGATGTTCTCAAGCAGGCGATTTTAAGAAATTTCCTCGCATCGAGGGAGGAACTATTGAGGACCTTGTTAGCACGTCACCCACTGGGTGATGTTAAACTGAGCCACCACCTTACGCGCCTGCACTCCTTGCAAGGGCATGTGACAGCCGACTCCGAAATAGTTAAAAAATTGTGGCCTGAATCCCTACCAGCACACATTTAGCCCACGATCACTGCTCTGCTCGAAGACACGCCACTTAACCAGGCTGTCCTTATAGCAGACAAAATTGTAGCATGAACTAGCTCACGAGACAACTACATGGTTGTCTCTATCTCACGTCCGACCGTAGACCTCGATGCTAGTCGCACTTAATTTGATTTAGTCGCTAATGTTTTGTCACTCTAGGTAGATTCTCACAATATCTAATGTGACTGAAGTAAATCACCTAATTGTAGCAGGCCTAATTTACCTCAGGTAGGTCCTTCTGGGTTCTGAAATTTACTGTAATCAAGCGCGGAAGCTTAAGGGTAATCAGTGTAATGAACGATGTGGCTGAAATACGTAACCTATCATTATGCTGCAAAGGTCTATGCTATTAAATAACAAGCGTCACTATTGTGTATTGTCTGACTGCTCACGATGAAGCCGTATTTAACCTAACTCGTGCTTTTTCTACACTGTGACCAGGTGTTCCACAAGCTCAGACAGGAGTGACCTGACACAAAATATTAGTACTGCCTCGATACTGCGGAATCACGGTGAAAGTAGATCCAGCTACTGCAGAAGCGACATTCAAATGTGTAATCATTTGTATTATCTAGCGACAAGCACTATTATGAGTCTTGAACATTGCAAAAAGTCAGTCATTATTATTATTATTATTACTATTATGAGTAGTGAGTAGTGGATAGCGGTGTTATCTAGGACTGATATTTCATCCTTCTTGGTAGTTGGTCACCTAAATATACCTGCGTTTTGGAGTTGATGTTCATTCCGGGACTCAAGCTCAGTAGAGTTTGCTTCAAATGCCATCGTGTTATCGTGTAATATAGATTTATAAATTTATCTCTGTGTTATGGATAGTGAATATTCCATTTATAAAAGTTGTTCCTAATATAAGTATACGTATCTTTGCTGAAGATTTACTGAAATATCATTGACATATTTCATTTAACGTAACTTGTGAGGTACGATTACTTAACATGAGATCTGCGCAAAGTCTAGGATAACACAACATAATGTGGTTATTCACAGTTTGTGAAATCGATTCATTTAAAATATTTTTTTACGTGAACGACTATTTCTTTCACGTGTTTGATGTGTGTTGAACTTTGAACGAATGAACGAATATGTAGTTTTGTTTTACTGATTTCCACAAAACTCTCCGGTCTATTATACCAGAAAATTAGCTGTTAATGAGTTAAAAACAAGTACTACACAAATGTATTGTTGAGAAATGTTTATTCCTTCACTGCATCGATATTTATCCAATGGGGCTATTAATGACTACTAATGTTTTCAATCATAAAGATTTAAAGAGTGGTTTTATCATGAAGATGCTTTATAGAATGTACGACTACACAAAATAACCAAATTTTTCGATACTAGAACGAAAAATGCATCTCTTTGAATCAATGATCAATTGAGAATGCATTTCAAACAAATTTCCCCTCAATCAACTGGTTGCACTGTTCGTTAAAAAGAAGTAGTGATAATTCAATACTTCTTTTTCACGACCGTAGCTGCTACCTTAACGTAGTGGTCGGGCTTGCCAATCGTCTTCACCCAACCGAGCTATACGGGCTGGAACATATGTTCCTGCAAGTGCTACCATGCCAGGCTGGTCGACTGGACAACGATGAGACTAAAAGCAGCTACTCAAGGTTTGAGGGCGAAGATGTACTGCTGACTGCAGAGGGGTATGACAGCAGTAAAGTGTTTCCTTCGGACAACCAGCATCTGCAGCGATGCTGCCTTCTCACAAGGAAGGATGGAAGAGTTAGTAAAGGTCGACCCTAAAAATTTAACACCTCACTCTACCTCATGGATTTCCGTCTCCTTGAGTAAGGGTGCCCACTAATGGCTTTCAAGAGCGTAGCCATCACTCAAAAAACCCATCATAAAAAGGCCATGTGTGACCGGCCTCAAGCAGTTGTCCATTGAGCCCTGCGATCACGCATCCGGGTTTCTAAGACCAACACTAATACACCTTACTTTTCAGGTTCCTCAAGAAACAACCTTCCACGGTGTAGGCAGCCGGGAAGTGACAACCACTCTCATACTCGTAACAACACACGAGACCAAATTGGTCAAAATCAAATCCTTCCTATAGTAGTGAATTATGAATTGACAATTTCAGAATGAGTAAAACAATTTTATTTAAGTTATATACTTTACATTGACAAATCTTTATTGGTTACGAGTAATTACGAGTAATTACAAAAATATATTTAATTATCCTAAAATATTATGGAACAGTTTCAATATTGTCAAAATGTTTTGGATAGAAAACTTCACGAAGATTTTCTGTATTCAGAATGCATTTTCTCAACCAGTCGTATAATAGTATACTAAAACAAAACACAACACGGTCAATGAGTAATATCATTTATGTAATGATAGTTAAAATTGAACTGTATAAATGATACAAAGTGTTCATGATGAAGTTTGATCAGAAATAACTTCAACCTCATGTGAGTTTTGATAGAACTGGCAACTTTCAACGTCATCATCATTATGTCTGTTGCTTGACAGTAATGTTGGAGGTTGATATGCTCGTCAACTGATATGCTTGAATGATATTACGAGTTCACCTTGCTCGGTAAACGGAACGAGAGCAATGACTCAGTTACACGAGAGGCTATTGTTTGTCCGTGGCCCGGCTAACTATACAAGATATATATGCCTTGATAAGGCGCAGCAAGTGTAATCTACAAGCACCCAGGAAATGCAAGGTTGACAAGCACACAAATCGAGTTTAGTATTACTTGACAGAAGCGTTCTTGGGAGAGCCACAAAATAGTGTACTAAAATAATCCATCTATCAAAGACAATCAAGGATTTTACGAGTGCGGCACGTAATCTGAAGGTCGACTAATCAACTTATGCGTGAAAACATAATAATTCAAAGATTTGGACATTTTCCAAGTTAGTTGTGTGGATCTAACATTCTGAACAGAAGTGTACAGTGTGTTTTGACTTTCTGTTATTCACGTACTAATAATTCATGTGTAATAAAGCTCACTGTTTTAACCTGCTTGATATGAACTAATCCGAAATGGATATGTTTTTGGATTGATAAGCTTTGCATGCAGCAGAGTTTAACTTTTAACGGTCTCGAAAAGAAATGTTACTTTGAATTAGTGATTGCAGCACGGGGTTCTCATGAAGTTCACTGAGTTGATGATCTCACATCCAGTTATGTTATGCAACTTTATCCATGTGAGATATTCCAGTCAACTTTCCAGCGGACAGTGAATGATGATTTGTTTTTTATTTAAAAGTTGAACAAATAAACCTTAATACATTGGGTGCATGTTTACCATGTAGATAAGAATCTATTCTCAATTGCATTACCTGTGTGACTCAACATAAACTAGTCATCTGATTGGTTCATCTGTATAAGAATGTGGTTCTCTTCACATGAGTTCAATACGTTTGTCAACTTTTTCTTGACTTTCAGTCACATAAAACATCCAATAAAGGAAGTAGCCCAAACTTACTATAAATCAAAGTAGAATACACTGAAAATTGTAAAGTAATACTATACATGTTGAACATGATACAGTTAGTTATTATTATTAATGATCTGAATTCAGCCCTATTTACTGATGAGCAAGATTTGGTAATTGTTCAAGTTACGCATTTATAAACAGTTGCTTTATACAGCAAT
Organism: Schistosoma turkestanicum; assembly: GCA_944470395.2. NCBI lineage: Eukaryota > Metazoa > Platyhelminthes > Trematoda > Strigeidida > Schistosomatidae > Schistosoma > Schistosoma turkestanicum. Next base: position 6,109 of record CALYCR020000338.1, read on the forward strand.
TTACAAACTATGTATACTGTTAAGGTATTAACAAAGTGATCGATAAAAACGTCGATCATATTTATTGGAATATTTTGTAAAATCATAAGTATATTGATGAGATATTGTGTTCTACTTAGTCCTGTTGATATACACACAAATACATTATGACGTTGTAGTGGAACAGGTCTACGAAGAAAACGCAATGGGGGAAAAGGAAACATTTATTATTGTACTTGTTTTGTTTAACTGTACTAAAAATACTTCATTGCGCGCGTTGCTGCCATCCTTCATAATTTGCTGCTCACTGTAACGCCTACGTTCTTTACCCAGGATTAACTTCTGCATGTTGTGATTGGACAGTTATCAGTTTTTAGTAGTGATCATAGTCAATCTAAACTCGGTCAGCACTAAAACTTTCTTCATTGGGAAGGCGGAGAATAATGTAAGCAAGCAAATGGGGTGTATTCCTTGTCAAATGGAATTTTGAAACTTCATAAAAATCAGTTCACCTGAGTAAATTATTGACAAACTATTGAATTGTGATAAGTTTTTTTTTTATGGTAACGTAAACACTTCATATTCAATTGAAATGATTACTTACCCACTTCCTACTCGTGTTTTGATTCTTTAAATTAAATAACATGTAGATATAACAGACGTTATATTATATATTGATAATGTATTTAACAACTACAGATTTTACATAGCACATATTTAGACGTTTTTCTAGAGTGACAAAAAGATTCCCACTATCAATTAGGGGGTTTGCAAAAGTTTACAGTCATTAAGGCATTATGCACTTCATGAATAATATGCTTTACGACTGAGCATTATCACTTAGTATTCTATTTCGAAAAAAAGGTTGAATCACTGAACGATCTTTTGAGACAACAGATAGATAACGTTGATAAGACAGAATATTTCCCGAAGTAAATACACACATTGAAATCAATACTGAAAAAAGCACAATGTGTTTAAGTTCACTGCGAATAGGATTCATTAACTGTATTAGAACACACTATCCAATCATGATGTAAGATAGAAACTGATCTTAGTGAATATGATATTTCACACACCAAATATCATGATTATCGCGCTCACCAGAGATTCCTAAATCATCGTTATTCCACAAGTCGAAGATCGGCTTGATATAAAACTCTTCACTGAACAGAACAACAATGAATTGAAAAACACTCACGATTGCCATGTTTTATTGAAGAAACTGAAATTCAGTGTGAAGTATATCAAAGTTATGATTGTAACAAAATAGTGGGTAGGTTAAACAAATGAAAACTAACTGTGTGATATGTGTTGATATCAACGACAGTCCGTTGGACTGTGTCACTCTTGATCGTTTGTAATTGAGATAGGAAAGTTTTGTCATGTTCAACAACTGAGAAGTCATTGTGTGATTATTTAGTCATTCAAACCATTTTAACTCTGCCCTAGGATTTGGAAGAAGAATTATCACGTCGTGTGATGAAAGCCGAGTTCCTTCGGAAGTGACGAGGCCAATGCCTCTTCTGACAACCAGAGCAACCATTCTATCTATCTTTCTATCTACTTATCTAATTATCTGAAACTCATAGTGAAGTTTGTGCTATACATGAATAATTCTGAATGTTTCTCAATAAACATATTTACAATGAACATTTTTCGACTGATTATCTAAAGGAGCTTACAGAAACCTAATGAAACTATATAATGAACTCGCATAGGAGTTACTTCAGATATGAATTATTTTCAAGTATGCCAACTTAAATATTGCTACTTTAATTCATAATTTGAGAATAAACAAACAGGTTATGTTATTAATTTAAATGAAAACTTACTTCGAACCATCTATTATTCAAGACAAAAGAATAGAATGATTACATCGCATTATTTGTTAAAAGGAAGTTATTTCACGATTGAAAATTTGAAAAAAATTGGACATTGAGGTGATGACAAAATGAGAGCTTGCATTTGTGACTTTTGCTTAAAGGGTTCAGTGACATTTCTAACGTCTCTATAAAGAACAAGTTATTGAATTGCACTTCACTCAAAACCAAATCATTTTAACTCAATAGATGTAGGTGAAGGATACATCCAGTGCGTCAGTCAAATAATCAGAGTTCATAAGATCTTTTACTTTAAAACTATTGATTGTTTTTGCATACAGCTTTTGATAGTAGTTATTGAAGATAATAATCAGAGATGTGTTTAGAAAGTGCTGACTTTGTTAGACTAATGTTTTCATAAACTCAGACTGATGTGGACCAATACAGAAGTTCATAATTGACACGTGTATAAATGATATGGCGGTAGCTGGAAAAGTCCATGAAAGCTTAACAGTATAAGGAGTTTTTTTCTTGAAGATTTATTTGGACATTCAGTGTTATCATCAAATACAATATTACAATAGCTAAATAGACCCATTATTCTGTTTAATGTTACAAAACTTACATGCTTTCAGAAAGAAAGAATATATTAGTAAGATAAGAAAATATTGACCAAGTCTAGACATGAATCAGTCAATTTGAGTGTAGTTATTGTACTTTATATTTCAAAAATTTATTCACAAATAAACACAGTTAATAATTCAATGTTACTTATTATATTGAACATTTACAAAGATACTTGTGTAAAAGCTTAAGTGTTAAGTGAATACACCTTCTCAAGTACATCAATCTGACTTTAAAATAAATTCAATTCGCTACATCTCTCTCTTAAAATTGAAATATGTGCATGTTCATATTAAATGTTCTCTCTACGATTTATTAAGTTTTAAACACACAGTTTGTTTACATTGACTTTTTATAATAATAGATAAATAAGCCAAGTGATATGTAGTATGAAAACCAGTGAGTTCCGCATCTAATCTAGTTGGAGTACATTGTTATCGGTATGCAGTGATGGCGATCATTGAAAATGATTGTTCTCAAGTATAGATGATAACCATTTGAAACTTGGAAAGGAATCAATTATTGATTTGTATGATGTTTTTAACAATCTTCAATACCTCAACATTGATACCTTTATTGTCTTTTAATGTAACGATTTTATTAAGGAGATCATTGTCTTGTCATCACTAGTGACCATTTTCAATCAAAGACAACTGTCCGGATTTCTGTTAGATAATAATCTTGTCTAATCTCACCAACAATATCCTCACTCTCCTTTAACAAGTTAGTTGACATTAAGAATTGATCAAGACTGTCAAATAAGTTACTGGACACGTCGATAAATCGACCTGATTATGTCCTATCATATCTTAGAAATCAAGACTAGGTACATGGTTAACTCACGTTTAAAAAGTTCATGCTGATTTCAGTGAAAGTGAAGACAAATTAAAACATAACTTTAACATATATTTTGAAGAAAGGAGGAACTAGAGGTCAGCAATAAAACATCAGTCGAACAAGAGCAGAAAGAGAGTCACGGCAGAAGCTGAATACACAGAAGTAAACAAACAAGTGAAAAGGAGCATCAAAGCCGATAAACGTAAATATGTGGAACATATCTATCAATGACGGCGGAAAAGGCTGCAAGGGAAGGAAACATGACACAACAAAGGAATTCACTGGAAATTATCGTAAACCAGAACTATAAATGAAAAGCTAGGAAGGCAAAGTATTCAGCGATACTGAGGAACAGCGGAACAGGTGGGTAGAGTACCTTAAGGTGCTCACTCTTGCATCGAGCAGCCTTACTGAATCCACACAACACCTGATCAAAATACCAAAGAAAGGCGATCTCAGCAAGTGTGATAACTACAGAGGCATCACTCTTCTCTCAATACCAGGCAAAGTCTTCAACAGGTTATTGTTAAACTGAATGAAGGAATTCGTAGACGCCCAACTTCGAGACCAGCAGGCTGTATTTTGTAAGGATGGATCGTGTACTGACATTACATTACGGATCATTGTGGAACAATCAATTTAATGGGACTCACCTCTCTACATCAACTTCATTGACTACGAGAAAGCATTCGATAGCGTGGACAGGAAAACACTATGGAGGCTTCTTCGACACTAAGGTGTGCCTGAGAAGATGGTCAACATCATACGGAATTCTTATGATTGATTAAACTGCAAAATCGTGCACGAAGGTCAGCTGACAAACTCGTTTGAGGTGAAGACACAACATGCGTCAACCAAACACGCTTGATGGAGATTCTTTGGCGGTTGCTAACACCTTTATTTATATTGGCAGCATCATACACGAGAAAGGCGGATCGGATGCAGATGTGAGAGCGCGGATAGGCAAAGCAAGGGCTGCATTTTTACAATTGAAAAATATCTGCAACTCCAAACAAATATCAATCAACACCAAAATCAAAGTTATCAATACAGATGTGAAGACAGTTCTACTGTATGGAGCGGAAACTTGGAGAACTACGAAAGGCATCATCCAGAAGATACAAGTATTTATTAACAGTTGTCTACGCAAAATACTTCGGATTCGTTGGTCAGACAACATCAGCAACAATGTACTGTGGGAGAGAACAAACCAGATTCGAGTGGAGGAGGAAATCAGGAAGGAGCGGTGGAAGTGTATAGGGCACACACTGCGAAAAGCACTAAACTGCGTCACGAGACAAGCCCTCAAATGAGACCCTCAAGGTCAAAGGACAAGAGGAAGGCCAAGGAACATATCACGCCAAGAAATAGAAAAAGACAAGAGATGAATGAACAGAAATCGGACAGAACTGGAGAGGGATGCCCAGGACAGAGTTGGTTGGTCCATATTTGAAGTTTAGATATTTTACAAACAATCTTCACTATTCAACAGTGTTTTCCCATTTTGTTGGTCAGTCTGTAATGGTAAGCTGAAGAAGATTCAGCTCTCTTCTTAATAATAACAATAAAGAATGTGTGTGCAGTTTGTAGCACTAGGTTAGTGTGTTCAGGTTAGGTTTCCGCAATTCACCTACATAAAACTGAATCGATTTCACTTACAACCTCTGGTGCAAGTGCTCGTTTAATAAATCAATTCAAGTTGACGTTAATGAAGAGAAATATCCACACAATGTATTTTTATGTATAGTACATTTAAAACGTTGTGGTAGATTAACATCACAGATATTTACTTTGCATTACAAGGAGAATTATTTCATTCATATAGATTTATGAATTCGTCTCTGTGTTATGGATAGTGAATGTTCCATTTGTAAAAGATGTTTCTTAATATAAGTATACTTATCTTTGCTGAAGATTTATCCAAATATCATTGACATGTTTCATATAACGTAAATTGTGAGGTACAATTTCATTACACGAGATATGCACAAAGTCTAGGATAACACAACATAATGTGGTTATTCACAGTTTGCGAAATCGTCTCATATAAAATATTTTCTTACGTGAACGATTATTTCTTTCATGTGTTTGATATGTTGAACTTTGAACGAATGAACGAATATGTAGTTTTGTTTTACTGATTTCCACAAAACACTCCGGGATCTCTAATGTGAGAAAGTAGCTGTTAATGAGTTAGAAAAAGTACTACACAAATGAATTGTTGAGAAATGTTTATTCCATTACTAAATCGATATTTATCCAATGGTGCTATGAATGGTAACTTATGTTTTATTTCATAAAGATTTAGAGCAGTTAGTATAGTTGGTTCAAGTGAGTAGTGGTTATATCATAAAGATCCTTAATAGAATGTACGACTACACAAAATAACCAAATTTTTCGATACTATATCAAAGAATGCATCGTTTTGAATCAATGATCAATTTAGAATGCATTTCAAACAAATTTTCCCTCAATTAACTGGTTGCACTGTTCGTGAAAAAGAAGTAGAGAATTGCAGAAATTCACAATTTCAGAATTAACAAAACAATTTTATTTAAGTTATTTACTTTGCATTCAAAAATCGTTATTAGTTACGCATAATTACAAAAATATATTTAATTATCCTAAAATATTATGGAACAGTTTCAATATTATCAAAATGTTTTGGATAGAAAACTTCACGAAGATTTTCTGTATTCAGAATGCATTTTCTCAACCAGTCGTATAATAGTATACTAAAACAAAACACAACACGGTCAATGAGTAATATCATTTGTGTTATGATAGTTAAAATTGAACTGTGTAAATAATACAAAGTGTTGATGAAGAAGTTTGATCAGAAACAACTTGAATCTCAGGTGAGTTTTGATAGAACTGGCAACTTTCAACATCATCATCATTATGTCTGTTGCTTGACAGTTATGTTGTAGGTTGATATACTCGTCAACTGATATGCTTGAATGATATTACGAGTTCACCTTGCTCGATAAACGGAATGAGAGCGATGACCCAGGTACACAATAGGCTGTTGTTTGTCCCAGACCCTGGTAACTATATCAAAATGACTTGATAAGGCATAGAAAGTGTAATCTACAAGCACCCAGGAAATGCAAGGTTGACAAGCACACAAATTGAGCTTATTTATGCATGATAGAAGCGTCCTTGCGAGAGCTACAAAATAGTGTACTAAAACAATCATCAACCAATGACAGTCAAGGATTTTCCGAGTGGGAAATAAAAGGTGAATGTCAACGAAGCAACTTGTGCGCGAGAACATAGAAAATCGAAGATTCGGACCTATTTCAAGTGAGTTGTGTGGTTCTAACGTTGTCAACAGAGGTGTGTGTATAGTGTGTTTTGACTTTGTATTATTCAAAGTACTAATAATTCATGTGTAATAAAGCTCATTGTTTTAACCTGCTTGAACTGAACTAATCCAAAATGGATATGTTTTTCGAATATTATCAAAATAATCGACAAGCTTTGCATGCAGCAGAGTTTAACTTTAACAGTTTATAAAAAGAAGTGTTACTTTGAATTAGTGATTCCAGCACGGGGTTCTCATGAAGTTCACTGAGTCGATGATCTCACATCCGGTTAAGTTATCTAACTTTATCCATATGAGATATCCCAGTCAACTTTCCAATGGACAGTGAATGAGAATTTGTTCTTTATTTAAAAGTTGAACAAAGACAGCTTATCACATGGTGTGTATGTTTTCCATGTAGATAATGATCTATTCTCAAGTGCATTACCAGTCTGAATCAACATAAACTAGTCATCTGATTGGTTTATCTGTATAAGAATGTGGTTCTGTTCACATGAGTTTAATACGTTTGTCAACTTTTTCTTGACTTTTAGTCATACATAACATCCAATTAGGCAAATAGTTTAAACTTATGAAAGTTTTTGTAGCCTGACCTTGAATCTTCGAAGTACATGCCATGAAAATGAAACTTCCGTTTAATTCTAAATATATTGCAGCATGGTTAAATCCTTTGCGATTTCAAATGATAATGGCATGTAATGTCACATGTAAGTTTAATCGATAACTAATTTATTTGGTTAGTAAGTTATTCTTTCTAACAGATTACAATAAAATCTGTGTAGAATGTATCAAATTTTTATAATTTATCGACTTTTGCAGAGTTTATTTCAATTTCACAGTATCTGAGGTCTATTTTTAAGGTGTCAGTTCGTTTCAGTTCATTTATTTTATTACGGATTGTAAAGATCAGTAAGTTACACATTTGAAATCATGAATCGATCAATGTTAGACCATCATTAGAAACATGGAAGCACACTGATAGACGGCGTTTTGTCCTGGTATGGGACTCATCAGTGGCAGTGCGCATCCATGAAAGTTACACCTCGCAAGATTCAAACTCAGGTCCTGGGTTTGATCGATTCATGATTTCAAATGTGTCATTTATTTTAGTAAAATAGCAGTTTTCATTTGGCAGCTAGAATGTCATTGTCACAATAATTCATAACCAGTTAAAAAGAATAAATAAAATGCCTAATGATTCATTATTTTAGAGATAATTAAAAAATTTTAAATTGTTCTCAAATCTTCAAAATGTTATCAGCATTCGGATAAACTTACTATAAATCGAAAAAGAACACGCTGAAAAGTGTACATGTTATACATCTTAACACTTGTTGTTTAATGAATTGCACTTTGTACAATAATTGTAAGGCTTAATCTTTACTATGTATGCACTTCAAAAACTTGATCGTGGCTATAAATTCTATGCATCAATTTTTTTTTTCAATTGTCAATCGATTGTAACTAATTCATGAAGCTCAAACAAGCTATGAATTGAGAATACATAGTTAGGTTTGAAGGGAATTTTTGGTACGAATACAATAAAAGTGAGAAAATCAAGTGATGGACATTTCTATTTCAAATTATCATCAGTTTTTGAAATGAAACATACGAAATCA
>CALYCR020000339.1:0-14173 GCA_944470395.2 Schistosoma turkestanicum
TTATCAATAGTGTTCTAACATCGATCGATTCATGACCTCAATAAACAGCATCAATCTCCACTACCCCTATGGTGAACTTATCACAACAGACATGAAATAATGGAGTTTGAAATAAAAGAGATGAATATAATTGATAAAGATTAAGAAATTTTGTTGAAGGAAAACCTAAGAGAAGATGAATAATAGGTACCGTTAATCTACTGTGGTCGATTGTGAATTATGTCACCTAATATATCTAGCAATTGGTCACTGTTGTTATCTCGTGAATCTCCACTAAATAGTCTCAGTTTAATAAGCAATGATTTTATGGTTTATGTGCCACCTAGTTTTCTTTCAATATGTTTCTACTTCTATGAGATTACTGATACACTTGACTAATGACTGAAAATAAATGAGATATCTGACAGTGGTAATTTTTATCGATCGATCGATTAAGCTAAGATTCTTCATTTAGACTTCCTGGCTTTGTTATGCCTCTATGTAACGTGTAAATAGTGCTAAACAGGGACAATGATTTACACATAATATTCAATTCATAAGTAAATAATTTTACTTCTCCGTCACTCCGAAGATAAGAATACACAGTATAATTATTTTGTGAAAATTTTCTATTACACAATCAAAGATGCTTTACATTTTAGAAATTACGTAATGCGTTACTAAATAAACACTAAACAGTGTTTAAATTTAAATGTTACACTTCTAGATATCAGGACTAAAGCTGGTAACACAGAGATTCTAATTGTTTCTCCCGAATTCAAATTAAATTTACTGGGCTATGCAACGTGTATCTAGAGAACGTTTCAATAGAATGACCTTATAATCTACTTTCTGATTGGTCAGTTTGAAAATGATAATCGGGCCATAGTAAGATGGGAATATAATTAGCATGTGATTGGTTAAAAATGAAAGCCTATCGAATTTTTTTGTAAGATCAAAAATTTTTCACTCTTCTGACACTATGACGAACAATTGCAATATAAATTCACTTGTAAACACTGGAACTACTACAGAACGTTGGTCACATCTGTTGATATCAATAGGGTGACCATATCTATTTATTATTATATAGACTGGAAGCAAACAGTCTGATACAAATATACACACAATATATATCTACTTAGTTTTATTGAAAGAAATTCTTAACTGATGGGGCATACTGATACATTCGAAGGAAGATTGGAACGGAGACAGCGTTTACTTGCTGATAAAATTCGACTAACTTCCTGTCCTTTGATTCGAGCATGTTTGGCGGAATTTTGTGGCACTGCAATTTTAATGATATTTGGTTCTGGTGTATTGGCCCAAACAATGTTGGGTGATCATAAGAACAAAGCTCATGGTGGATTCTTGTCAGTTAGTTTGGGCTGGGGATTCGCAGTCTATATGGGTGTTATTTTCTCCGGTTGCGGTGGTTCTGGACATGTTAACCCAGCTATTACTTTAGCATTTTCAATAATTGGAAAATTCCCGCTTAGACGTGTTCCATTTTATACAATTAGCCAAATTTTGGGAGCTTTTGTAGGCTCCCTTGTTATATATGGCGTTTATTGTGAGAAGATATATGAATATGCTGACCTGCATGATAATGGAAGTTTCCTAGTGAAGTCAACAGGTGGTATATTTGTCACGAATCCTTCAGCATCTCATATAACATGTTTCCTTGATCAAGTTCTCGGCACAGCATTGTTGGCAGCAGGAGCGTTAGCTATTAGTGATAAGAATGGATGGAAACTTCCAAACTACCTACATCCACTACATTTCGCATTTCTAGTTTATGCCCTTGTTGGCTGTTTCGCATTGAATGCTGGAGCTGCTTTAAATCCAGCTCGTGATTTGGGACCTCGACTAATGATAATGATGTTCGGTAAGTTTTGACATTGTTGCTATATTTATCATCGATACTACTAACTTGTAATCTCATTAATATTACTACTTACAAAGTGTGTGAAACAGTGGCTAACAATATTTTTGTTGACTTACTGTAAGAATCTTCATATGTTTATTTGATAAATATGAACTAAAGGTTTGGATGTGTCATGTAAAAACAGTTTTTAATACTCCGTCGCCTAAAGTGAGTTTTAGCAGGTAAACCGAAGCATCTGGCTTCAATGTTTGTCTAATATTAATCGCTTCATGTTTTCTATGTAACAATATCCATAAATCAAATGAAATTTAAAAAAAATTTGAACCAAAATAAACCATAACCGCGTGCGCGCGCGCTCAAGCTACTATATTGTACCGAACGATGATAACTATTTGATTCAAATAAACAATGACTCTTAGTTTAAAACGAGAGAGAGAGAGAGAGGGGGAGAGTATTCTGCACTTTAAGAACACTGATAAACTAACCAGTAATACAACTAAAACCAATTCACTCGATAATACTCCACATGGTATACACAGAAATATGCAATATGTGATAGTTGTAGAAAATACAAAGAAGTACAACTGAAATCATCGTGGTTTTAATCGATGAAAATATGATAACAGGTCCGTAGTATTTATTATAGCTCTGAAATGATTTTTGTAGGAAATAATAATAATCTTTATTATTATCGCTATTACTATTTTTTTTATTACCATTATTATTATAATTGATGGTACCACAACCGAAAGAGAGAGAGGAATAATGAGTGTAGGCGGTTAGGTAGGCGAGTGTAGACTGTAAAATTTCACGGTAACTTTAACTGTTCCGTTTTAAGCAATTTATTTTAATGGTAAATAGTATACTAGACTAATTTTCAATGGATTGTAAACATTTTTTTATTGATGTCTAATCAACTATTTTTTTCTTCTTTGTTGATCATGAATTGAATTTATCTTCTTTGTTTCATGTTTATGACTGATTATTCGTTTTATTGTCAATCAAAGTTATGGAGATTAGTGTTATTTTCTTTTAAACATTTCAAATCATCAATCAGTGATTGTTAGATCACTAGTAGAAACCTGGAAGCACTGAATGATGGCCGTTTCGTCCTAGTATGGGACTCATCAGTGGTAGTGCACATCCACACTTTAACCAAAACATATGCCACACTATCATTATAGGTTTGTCGGGATGATTGAGTTTTCGCCTCTGTTTGGAAATATCACATTTTACTCATCTAATTTAACCGGGTGATTTCCTTGTGTCGATAGTAGTAATCATTATAATAATTTGTGGTGAGAGAATTCGTGTTGTTACTGGAATCAAATCCAAATGAGTTGAATTTTTTTGGTTTACAATTGAGAAGAGATCAAATTTCTGTTGGTTTTTTTTGATTTCTTGTTCACTCTGACTAAGTATAAAGTTTTAATAATAATTATTCGACAGTTTACACTTTTTGCCGAATTTGAAATATGATATTTTAAATGTTTATTCGCGTCAGTCAGTCAGTCAGTCAGTTACAACCTACAACTTCGTATGTAAGTACATCAGTTCAAGCTGCCATACCACATCAGCAATTCAAATACCATAGTCGTAGAGGTAGTACAAGTATTAGCAGTCATCAAAAAGATTAATGATCGAATATATAATTCGAGATGTATACCCCAGAGGAATCAATTCAAAAAAGGAAAAAAACAGTCTTGAGGAATTCAGAAGATTAGAATTTCAGAGAACACAAAGAATGGATGCACGTGTGTCATCACAAACGGTTTTAAGGCATAATATCTTTCAGGGTCTTTAACTATCGATTACTATCATGTTGCAGACCCCAACCAGGTAGTTGACATTTACCAACATGACTGAATCCAGTTGTCAGTGATGCAGTAGTCCCCAATGCTTATATGTTATTTAAAAATTGATTTGATTAAGCTCATACAACAATCCCATTGAACAGAAATTCACAACTTTCATTGTTTTAAATCACGAATCGACTTACGTTAAACATTGACGGGAACATAGGAAGCACTGGACCACTGTTTAATCCTAACAGGTAACTCGTCGATTCTCAGTGAGCATACATAATCTCACCACAAACGGTTAAACCCAGGACTTTGGACTTCTTACGGATGAACGCTTAGCCTCTGGACCACTGGGTCAGGAGTCCAGTGTGGTTTAACTAAAAGTAATTTTAGATATTTTATGCTACCGTTACCAACATTAAAGAATTTATTGATATGTGATCATCAGCAATAGACAGGATATAAATGCAATATCTCCTTACTAATAATCACTGTTCAGTTTATTATTGGAATTATTTCAATGATATCACTGAAATATTCTTTGTTCTCCAAAGTTATGATGGAAATATTTAAATTATACATTAGTTACTTGAATCATCTGTCATTGGTCTGATCACAGAGATTACTGCTGTACATTACCACACAGTATTTACTTACTAACTTACTTGCTTACTTACGCCTCTTACCCCGAATGGAATATGATTATCCACCGACTAGCATTCTCTAACCTACTCTGTCATAAGCCACTTTCGGTTTTTCACAATCTCTAGACACTCCATGTACCTTTAATAACGGTTGTCCTGGTTGTTAGAAGTGGCATCATCAGCCTTGTGACTTTCGAAGAAATTTGTCTTTCATTGTGAGATATCATAATTCTTCTAAATGGAAATCTATTAGGGAAGAATTTAAATGGAATGAATTCTCTTTTTCTGGTTAGCGTGTGTTTTAGCGAGTGGTCGCTAACCTCATGACCAACTCTTGTCATTTATTCAGGCTTATGATTGGTAGTAACTTTAGAATGCTTTCAAACGGAGTTACACAGTATTTAACTATCCTGTAACATTCTTGATTCATCTACTGTTAGGAAGTGTAAAATGTGAATATAATTGTAAAAGATTGGTAGAAAGATGTATTCACATCACTAACGAAACTTAGACAAAATCACTAAACACAACACACACAACACACAACAGTAAACAATTTGAAATAAATGGCAATTGAGATAGATAAGTAAAATAAACCGATCAAGAGTTCAATTAAAGGGAGTAGCCATTAACAGATACACACAAAAAAAATGAGATTACTTTGTAAAAAAAGATTTATTTACATTCTACTTGATTCATTGAGAATTTTATGTGAAAGATTGAATTTTTTTTAACGTAAATCTGATATGATATTTTTTTTTCTGTCTATGCAAAATTTTCATTCATTATTATGAAATTAATTAATTATTTGCAATGAAATTGAACTTTTACTGATAATGAATAATTTGGAGTTTCGAAAAAAAAATAGGTGAATTATTATTGTATAAAACAGGTTGATAATCATGCCAACCATGAATGATATAAACACACACACATTTAAATGAGGTGAACACATGTAAGTGTGAACATGATAGGTGATAATTAACAAGGTCACAAACCGATATATAGAATACAAAAAAGTCATGATCATGGAGTTAGTTAGACAATAATAGTGTTGGGAGGTCGGTTCAATGGTCAAGAGTTTGAACGTTCGAGCACAAGACTGGAATATTCTGGGTTTGATTCTCACGTATGAGGATGGATGAGGTGGATGCACGTTGTTGATGAGTCTCTACTAGTGCTTCCGGATTTTCAATGGTGGTACAGCTAAGATCGGTTCATCAATTTAATTGATGTTACTCTTATGTCACTAAGCTATTTATCTACACTAACACCAAGTTTTCTGTGGAACTTTAATGAGCTTAATGACCACTGATTCGTTCCACCGATCAAATACAAACCTTTCTCCACACTGTTAAATTGTTGACATCGATTTGGACTGGATCATATCAAGTAATTGTATGGTTGGGGACGATCTTATTGTGTTAACTCCCTCCCCCCCTTAACCATCTTTCAGGATTATTATTATTATTACACAATTTTTATGTATGTACACCTATGCACAAATACTATTATTCTGTTTATTTTAACTCCTAATCTCTTTACTTTGATTTGTTTTTAGGTTGGGGTAGTTCAGCGTTTACTTCAGGAAATTATTTCTTTTGGATACCTATATTAGGTCCATATATTGGTGCAGTGATAGGATCTGTTCTGTATGAATTAACCATTGGTATACATCTTAATCGTGATACATCATCACCATCATCATTATCACCACTGCAAACAAATTCACCGATTGGAGAACAACGTTATGATGTTGACTCATGTGGGAAATCTGGTTCTCACTTGCTAACTCGAGGATTATAACACAACATTGAATGAGATGGGATGGGATTTCTTGACAGAGACAAAAAAGCAAGAAACATTTACACTATATTGTGACTGATCTGTTTCTTCTTCTAATATTAATTACATATTTGATGTTATTTTCTGTTCCTGATTAAAAGTGTTAGTTGGATTGTGTTTTTTCTGTATGTGTACCGTTGAACATGTGCATTTGTTGTGTTGATTTAGTCTCTCTACCATTGAAACCCACCTCCTTTAAAAAAAAATATTTTAACTGTAGTGTTTCTCACTACTCACTCACTCACTCACTCACTCACTACCCAATACAGAACCTTGTTTTCCTACAAATGCTTGTCAATTTTGTGTACACAATCCTTTTTTTATGGAAATAGACTTAGCAACTTCTCAACATCTACCCTATTGGCATCTACTTTACCTAACTATAATTTAGCTTATAAAATATCCTACTACACTATCTATCCTTACCCTTTGTCTGCTCTATTTGTTCAATGTTCATTTCACAGTAATAATAATAATAATAATAATAATAATAATAATAATAATAATAATGATAATAATGCTCTATATTTTGAAAAAAAACATCATTTAACTTTCATACTTTATAAAAATTAGTATGCCCCTTTTCGAGTGTGTTTGGATAGCGAATGCGTGTGTATATGTGTGTGTGTGTATTTGTGTACTTAAGTAAACAACACCAGTTTACTTATTTGTTGTTGCTTTGAGGGAATAATACCGTGCACCTTTTCACCATTTAAACAAATCTTGATTTGTGTGTTTCAATGAAACAAAATGGTGTAAGGGAAAAGAATCTTCGCATGAACATTGTTTCTTTCTTTTTTGGTTCACTAATATCGTTTGTAACATTAGTGTGTATTTTTTTTTCTCAATGGCCGGGATACTACTAATAGTGATTATGGTAGTAGTACTACTAATAAATTACCTATGAATACTGTTTGGATTTTTTTTACAATGATAATATTCATGAAATAAATATGTCATGTTTTTATTCATGGTCATACCCTTTGTTGATTTTATTTTCTCTATTATTAGTTCACATTAGTGTGTTTACCGACAGTATTCCTGATCATCATCATCATCATAATAATAAATTACTTTGAATGTGTCCAGACGTTTTACTCTATGTTCATGTATTATCCAATAAATGATTAACTGTTATGCTCGTCAATGGATGTGCTTGAAATTATTACAAGTTCACGTTAGTGTCAGTAAACGAGAGTGAAGACAAATAACCCAGTGACACGATAGGCTATTCTAATCCGAGCGTCCCAAGGCCTTACTAATTAAAGGAAGAAGTCTTGATATGGTATAGAAAGTGTATTCTATAAGCACCCAGAAAATATGAGGTTTCCAAGCATGCATGATAGAAACGTACTTGAGAGAGCCATAAAAATATAGCATACTAAAATAATACACCAACCAATAACAGTCAAGGATTTTCCTGGTGGGAAATGTAATCTCAATATCAACCGATCAGCCCATGTATGAAAACATATTATCCAAAATTAGTACCTTAATCAAGTGAGTTCTGAGGATCTAACGTCCCCAACATTAACTTCGTTCCTTTTTTTATTGAAAACTGATGAAAAGTGAACAGTTACATTAATGATAGATGTTTCTTCAGGTTGAAGTTGGTGGCAAACTGCAAAAAGTGTATGTATTGACAAAAACTAGATGATGATAGTATCAATTGTATGGTAGTTTTGAAATATCAGGAATGCTTAGTGTAAGAGTTCGTGAAACATGGTTGAGATTTTACGGCTTATAATTAAAGATTGATCTTAATTAAGTGAATGTGAAAAATAGAGAAACGTTAAAAGAGTCAAATATTCGGTGCTAGTACGGGCTACTCAGTGATAGTGTACATCCTATGAATGATGACTTCACTGAGAATTAAGTTCAGAGTATGTATTCGCTGCGAACCCTGAAGTTTATAGTTTGAATGGCGGAAGGGTTGTGGATGCGGGCAGACAATAAAGTGGAGAAGGGGTGTGGGCCAACTAAACGCAATAGGGTATGATAAAGTATTTCTAGTCTTACAAAAATCAGACAGACATGTGACAGGCGAAGAAATCAATGCGCATATCGGCACTCAAGTAAAAACAACCAAGATGTAAGCGAATAATTGACAAGGTCAAGAGACGTGTGATTGGTCACTCAGGCGAGAAGGTCAGTTAGTTTGTCCAAAAGCTAGAACATGCCATGTGGACCCAACATAGTGACTCATAGACTACAAGACAGCTTTCGCTTCAGTGTTTCTTGATTCCCAATGGCTATCTAATCAAGGTCTTAGATTACCTTTAAAAAAATTAGTATATTGATTGTTCTCATTCTGGATATGTTAATAATTTTTTATTAAGTATTTTTGTAGTGAGTGTAATGGTTAGTGGTTTTGGTTATACTAATGATTATGTGGCTTATAAATAATGAAGCTGAGAAGTACCATCCAGAAGTTACTGCTGAAGAGGAGTGTCAAATCCAGACTGAGTGTGATATAATTGATTTCTGACACATATTTTTTTGCTTTTCCGTATGTTTATTTAATAGTCTGAGAATAATCTTCATCGATTTGTTTTACTAAGTGAAATTCACCTGTTTTCTTTAAAATATAACACCAAATCAGCTCACATGGACATTGAGTAACCCACTAGTAGTCTGAATCAACAGCATTCCAAGTAGCCACATCTTCTCTATAGCTAATAGCCGTTCTCTTCTTATGTTGTTATCCAAATCAAAACCAAAAAACACATCACAATTAAATCATTCATCTAACCAAACTGTTATGCTCGTCACTTAATATGCTTGAAACTATTACGGGTTTACCTTAGTCGATAAACGAGAACGAGACAATGAACCAGTGACACGATGGGCTATTCTGATCGGTTGCCCAAAGGAACTAACCAAGAAGTCACAGCAAACACAGTGATCTCAAACACATAAATCGTGTTTATTTATACATCATAGAAACATCCTTGAGAGAGTCACAAAAATAGCACCAATCACAGCCAAGAATTCTCCTAGTGGGAAATGTGATCTCAAGGCCAACCGATCAGCCCATGAATAAAATCCAAAATTAAGACATTTATCAAGCGAGTTCAAAGGATCTAACGTCCCCAACAAAAACTCAACATTATACACTTATGCTATGAGTGGTTACCATTGATTCAAAATCTACATGAGAACATGAATGATGTATGTCGATTCCGCAACAAAGTAATGTTATCTGAAAATCATTTAATGATTTTCTTTGGTTGTATTGTTATTTTAGATACGAGTAGACATAGAAATGTTCGTATTGATTTGATTCTATGTGAAGTCTGTTGAAAGCTTCATAATGAACGAAATTTTATTTGCAATCTACTGATTGAAAAACTAGTAGTATCTGTAAGTATGAGGAGAAGTTTATCAAAAGTTACAATTTAATTGTTTTAATTTATCCGTCCAACAGTGTTAACGTCTAACTTGAAACAATCCAAGTGATTGCTCAACGCACCTAATTATCTTCAGTAGGTAACTGTCCATATATTCAACGTGTTTTGACCTCAAGAATTTTCTCATGTAGCTAATCATTAGTGAACGAATACTTCACTTGAATGTGTAATGTTTAGTCAGAATTTTATTTCAAGCATCTGGAATTATCTGTAAGTATTAGAAAATTACACACTCTGATAGACAACACCTATCTACTAAATGAAATGAACGTTAGGATGACTGAAAGCATATATATATATATATATATATATATTTGCATTACGGGGTTGTGAAGATTGTTAAGTTACACATTTTTGAAACCATGAATCGATTGATGTTAGACCCCTATTAGAAACCAGGTAGCACTGGATGCACACTGCCACTGATGAGTCCCATACCAGGACGAAACGGCCTTCATTCAGTGCTATCAAGTTTCTTCTGATGATGGCCTAACATCGATCGATTCAAGGTTTCAAATATCTATAAATATACAAGTAGACAGTTGTGTGCTTCCACCGAAATTCGATTTAGTCGTCTATGTGATGTAACAGCTTATTAAAAATAAGTCACGTATCATTTTACAGAATCTTTCAACTTAATAAATCAAACATTTACACTACAATTAATTAACCGCAAACAAAACTAATCAGTGAATTCACTGATTGAGCACGATTTTGTGGTGTGAGTGTGTGTGTGTGCGTGTGGGTGGATTTTTAGTGCATGTAGCCTGATAATTGTGTTTTATAGAAAAATAGTGATAGAGACTTATTTGTTCCTTTAAAAATTCTATTTCAAATCTCTTGAATTCAGTTGTATGTAGTAATATTACTTAAATGTATACCTTTCAGAGAAATGTAAATTTTTTTTTCTTACGTAGCGTCATTTTCAATCATGAAAATAAGTTCTGCGAACAAACGAATGAACGAATGAACGAAATCATACTATTCAAACACGATACTTAGATAACATGAAAGAAATGTCAATGTTTGTAGGGGATTTTTTGTTTGGTACGCATAGGTTTTCTTTTTTTGCAATTGTGAAATGATATTTACCTTTAGAAAAAACAAAACAATTAAATCGTCTATAGAGAGAGAGAGAGAGAGAGAGAGAAAAATGCCGTAGCTAGGAAATACATTTTCTCTGTGAAATGATATTAGAGACAATGATCCAAAAAAAGGTTTCTGATGATCTATGAAGAAATGCGAAATAGCATATATATATATATGTATCTTCTTAAAGACAAAGAGAGAGAGAACAATTTTTTGTTTCTGGGTTCTTTGTTTCGTAACAAATTATTTTAGTTGCATCATCAGCTCAGGTTTTTTTAGTGTTCAGTAGAATAAAAGAATTTATAGAAGAATTGTCTTCTTACGTTATACATTTTGACATGAGTTGGCTTTTCATTGAAGCCATGAATTGACCATAGTTAAATCATTATTAGAAACTTGGAAGCACTGGATGGTTGTTTTTCCTAATATAGGAATGTTAAGCAGTGTGTATCCATGATTCCTACTGACGGGAATCTAACCTAGCACGAACACTTAACCTCTGGATCATTGGGACGGTATCGAACGGTGTTACTATCTAACTTTGATCAATTAAGGGATTTTGCGTGATCTCACTTATTTGAGTATTCTCAGTGAGGTTTAGAATTGCAGTTGGGATTAGTCTAATTAGGTATATATTGGATCCTGTATGGATCGCCTGGATATTGTCTATAGGTCATAAACATTATTTAACAGAGATGAATACAAATGAATTGAACGTCCACCTCCTTAAACAAGTATCCAGTCTGGAACTGCAGTAGCTTGAGCAGTGGATAACTCGATGGCGTTTTGAAGCGTAGGCGTCATGGGGTTCGAGTCTCAAAATGACACATCAATCTCTGAGATGTAGGTATATCCAGCTGCAACAAGTCTTGAATAGAGAGAAAAACGCGTCGTGAACTCCATTTCTAGCCACTATCCATCTCTGTCGTTGGCCAGACACTATCAGCAACAGCCTACTTTAGGAGAGAACAAACCATATTCCACTGGAGGAGGAAATCAGGAAGAAGGGGTGCAAGTGGATAGGACACACACTACAAAAGCACTCAACTGCATCACGAGACAAGCCCTCACATGGAACCCTCAAGGCAAAAGGAATAGACGAGGGCCAAGTAACACATTACGCCGAGAAATAGAGAAAGATATGAGAAGAATGAACAAAAATTGGACAGAACTTGGACAGAAAAGGAAGTCCAGGACAGAGTTGTTTGGAGAAAACTCGTGGGCGGCCTATGCTCCATTGGGTGTGGTAACAGGCGTCAGTAAGTAAATAAGTAAGTAAGTAATCCACAATAAGATTATCCAAGTCATTTCAAATTAAAGCATATTACACAAGTCTATTGAGTTTTCGTTAATTTTTAAATTAAACCATGATAATACTACTACTACTACTACTAATAGTAATAATATTCTGTTTCATTTGTTCAAAAATCAATTGATCAATTTCTTTTCTTTTTTCTTTTTCTAGAAGAAAACAAACAAACAAAACTACATTTTATTTATTTTCTTTTTACAAATAATAATAAGTTGCTTCAATTCAACGTAACTCGCATGTTGTAACTCCCATTCCTATTGAATTCAATAGGTAATTGTATATCAATATACATATATATATATATATATATATATATATATATATATATATATATATATATATATATATATATATATATATATATATATATATATATATAACTATTTATATATATGTGATGTGGTTGGGCGATGTTACATTATTATTATTATTACTTCAATATATTTATTCCAAGTTTATAAGGTCAAATTAATTTTGAGAAAACAAACACACACACACACACACCTACACACCTTTAAGTTCCTTTGAAAATAACAATGTACTTTTTTTTCAAAAAAGGGGCAAAACAATAAAATGTTTCTAACTGATAAGTTAAAATAAATTTTTGAGTACAATTCTATGATATGTTGTGACTCAAGGTTAGTCTTTCATTCGTTATTAAATAGCTCGATTTAAAAAATCTCACACATTTGAAATCATCAGTCAATCATTGTTAGACCACCACTATTAGACACCTGGAAATACTGAACAGAAGTTTCGTCCTGGTATAGGACTCATCAGTGGCAGTGCGCCCCTCCACGACTCCTGCACCTCGCAGGGTTGAACCCGTGAACTTCGGTTCTGTGAGCGAAAGCTCAACCTCAGGACCACTGGGCCGGCAACCGACGATGTTAATGTTGGAAATGTTGGATCCCCAGAACTCGCTTGATAAATATCTTTATTTTGGATTTTTTTTCATAGGCCGATCAGTTGACCTTCAGATTGTTTGTAGAATACACTTTCTACACTATATCAAGACTTCTTACTGGTACAATTGGGACAATAGGATCACAGTAACCTACCTGGACGCTGGTTCATTGTTTTGCTCTTGTTATTCGACTATGGTGAACCAATAATAATTTTAAGCATACCTAGAAACGAGCATAACAGTTAGTGTCTAACTCTGATTGATCTAGAGATTCTTCACGACCTCACCCATTTGTCTTTAGTAGGTAATGCCTACAACCGACAGGGTTGAACTCCATTTGTCACGTCGTCGCACTAGAACTACGAGATTTTCCTCAAGAAGCTAGTCACATTCTAATATACCTATCAGTAACTGGTCCAGCAAGAATATGAATATTGTTTTTGAGGACATCAATTCGATGAAACTCTAGTTATTTCCATATTAAGCGTGTATCAGCATCCGTATAAAGGCAATCGTATTCAATTGAGTAACAAAATATCAGTATTGGGAGTTGTGGAGATTTTTCACTTTTATTCAAATCGAAGTTTGATAATCTGGAAGCAGTAAATGGCTGATTTTTGTCCTTGTGTTCAACTGATCAGCAGTGCATATCTACGACACTCGCAGACGGTAAACAAAAATCAGAATATCCAATCTTGTGAGCAGCCACCTAACAACTACACCACTAAGTCGGTATACAACAGTATTAAAGTCCGACGTCAATCAATCAAACATATTGAGCAACTAATTATGGCTTAATGAATATCATATTTAAAAATCAACTTGACTACAATACTGTTACAATATATATAGTTCGAGGAAATTAGGAAGACTATTTGAACTTAGTTCAAGTTTGTCATTCCAAATGTGCATGGATCCCACTGTTGATATTCACAATGCAATTCAGACTCACTAATTTCCACTTCAAATGTCAAACATGTGAATAAACGTTGTACTGAGACAACCCAACCTGCAGCATCCACAACAGATAACAGAGACTGGTTCACATTGTAGTGGTCATCAATTTCAATAACTGAACATTACTGACGTTTACTAACAGAAAACTATCACATTTTCAAGATTACCGGCAATTTACGAAAACAAGAAATATAGATTTAGTGTAAATGTGAATGCTTGATAGAAAGAAAGCTGTACAACTATGCTGTACAGTCAAGCTTGAGTAATTTATTACTCATTGAGAAAACACCATTTCACTTTAAACTGTTTTATAACAAGAAAGTTATGCAATGACAAAGCA
>CALYCR020000340.1:0-14312 GCA_944470395.2 Schistosoma turkestanicum
ATTTAGGGTTTGAATGTCACTCTCAGGAGTCTGTAGTGAGCGAGTCAAGACACCAGATTGACTATGCTCACTACTAAATGTTCCAGAATATCCCGCCGTCATTAAAATCAAAATAAATCCATGATTGAGTATTTTATTGAAGGAGAACGTTGGCATTACATAAAGAGCATGGCATTTAGAAAAATGGCAGCAACGCCAAGAGAACGTTGCGTGCAAGAAGTGGAAGAATTGTTTTTGGTACAGTTAAACAAAATGAGTACAATAATGTTTATTTTTCACAAATCGTATTTTCTTTGTAGAAGCGTTCCACTACAAGTCTTTGTAGGCTTTGTTATTCTGCTTGTTGATGAACAACTGTCAACTGTCCAGTTAGAATAGCGTTTCATCCAAATTAAATTGAACAGTACATTCATCGATTAAAAGGTTTATTTTATTAAAAATAAGAAGACTGCTGTTTACTTATGAACTACAATTCAGTTGACTTTCTGTACGTAGGAATATAAACCAAATGAGTAATGACATTTCTCATTATCCTTTCTCACTTTTTTCAAAAAAAATTATATTTTCTTTACACATTTGAAATCATCAATCAATCATTGTTAGACCAACATTAGAACGCTGGAAGCACAGGAAGGCCGTTTCGTCCTGGTATGGGATTCATCAGCACTGTGCATCCATGACTCCTGCACCTCACAAGATTCGAACCCAGGACCTTCGCGCACAATACTGAAAGTCCTGGGTTCGAATCCTGTGAGGTGCAGGAGTCGTGGATGCGCACTGCCACTGATGAGTAGTCCCATACCAGGACGAAACGGCCGTCTTTCAGTGCTTCCAGGTTTCTTCTAATGTTGGTCTAACAATGATTGATTGATTGATGATTTCAAAAATGTATAAAAACACAACACAAAACCTCCGAAATTCTACCCGAAAATATATTTTCTTTGTTTTATAATTTTATTTAGTAAAATTATTAATTGTTCCATACCGAAAACAATTGATCATCGTGCAATGAATCGACATTTCCCGTTGACTACATATCAAATGCATGAAAATATTACATTAGCATTAAATAGTGCAAGAGCTATTGGTTGTAATGTTGTAAATATTGGAGCTAGTGATATATGCAATGGTACTAAACATTTATTACTTGGTCTATTATGGCAAATTATTAAAGTAAGCAAGTGTTTTTGCAATTTAAAACAAAACTGATCTTTATGTTTGTTAAGGGTTTTGATGAATTTTTTTGCTGTTAAGTAGAGATCTATTTTGTAACGTGTATAATGAGTATAAAAAGAGTAAAAGTTTCATTTTGAATGAAAAAGATGATATAAAAACAATTATGATGAATTTAGAATAGTAGGATCTTAGGTAAGACACAGAGTGAATGCACCTGCTACTGTGTAAACGCTTTTGAGCTCTATCATTCAAACTCTCCAACTGTCAGTTATGATAATCGCTCAGCCTCCGGGTGGTTCGTCTAAACGTGTTAGAATAGCTCTGATGTCAATTTTGGTCTGACAGTTGACAGTTTTCTTTCAGCCTACCCCTATAATAGACAGCATCATCGGTCAGTGTAGGTGGTGGTTGAGCATACGTAACATATGTTCCGGATACTTCAATTGATGAAGAGTCAACACCAAATCAATTGATTTGTCTGCTTAACCTAATATCCTATGCCTAAGACAATATATTGCTGATCCGGTGGTTCTAAAATACACGAATAATGCTTCATAAACGTTCATAACTGAGTACAAGTAACCTGTAGATATCCTCTAATCATAATGTCCAGAAGTTGGAAGAAGTGCATTGAGGATAGCAATGAAACTCTTCAACTAGATGTACGTGCATATTACATTTCAAAATTGTACAAATTAAAATAGGTTTATATCAATTTTACAAGCTATTGTAGTGAACGAGAACACAGTTGGGGCAATCGGATTGTATTTAACGCAAATTACAGAGTTACCCAGTAAAATCGGAAAACCATATCGTAAATCGTTAATTTGCAAAATAACAGTCCATCATATCAAACTGGACTGTTCCTATTGCAAAACATCAATCCATTGTCACTACTATTCATGCGTTTCATGCAAATTCCATTGTTTTCTAACTCTTCTTTTCTTGATCTTCCCCCATCTTTTGCTGCCAGACATCACCTTGACATTCACGTCATATACTACTTATAAGTAGCTCACACCACACCATGATACAATATTGTTTTTAAAATTTTTATTTCTAATGTTAAACAGATTGGATTATTGAAACAAATAAACGTAGTTGCTCATGCTGAACTAGCTACTCTTCTTGAAGGCGAAGAAACAATTAATGATTTTGCTAAACTTTCACCAGAAGAAATTTTAATTCGATGGGTAAATTATCATTTAAAAGGAACAGATAGTGAAACACGTATGGAGAATTTCTCTTTTGATGTTCGAGTAAGTTAATTTACATTTTCGCTATTAACAGTATAATAGTTCCCCTCTTAATCAAAAAAGGTTGTTGTTGAGGCTATAAAGTGTTACAGAATATTCTGGAAATAATTGCAGTAATTTGTAAATTATAACTTATGTAAGCGCTTATGTTGGTACGTGACTGTTCGAACACCGTGTCAGCGAGATATCCGTTTGCTGATTAAAGGACGAGTGTACTGCGCAACAGTTCACTCCGTCTTACTTTATGTCTGTGAAACATGACCAGTGAGAGTAGAAGATATTCGTAGGTTACTGGTTTTCGATCACAGGTGTCTTTCAAGCATTGCTCATATATCCTGGGACACCACAGTCAGCAACGCTGTTATTAGGAATCGAGTGCTAGGTAAGAATGACAGATCAATAGATGAAGTGGTGAAACTTCATCAGTTGAGGCGGTTGAGACATGTGTTGAGTATGCCTAACCACCGACTGTCTCGAAGAGCTTTGTTTTGTAGTGTAGGAATAGGTTGGAAGAAAGTTAGGGGCGGCCAAACCAAAACATGGCAGAAATCCATGAAGTCATTGAGTGGACTTCGCTACGTCGGTAATTGTCGACTACCTGGTTGGGGTCCGCGAGATGATAATAATCGATGGTTAGAGACCTTGAATGACATGGCTCAAAATCGTTCGCAATGGCGCCGGTGCATTTATTCTCTGTGTTCTCTCAAATCCTAATCCTCTGGATTCTCCAACCCCTCTAGTTTTGACTTTCTAAACTTTTCTCATTTAATCATACTTCTTGAATAATATCTTCTAATCCTAACCTCTCCGATTATTTCTAATATATTGACTACCTCTTCTACTATTGGATTTGAATTGACAATTACATCACTGTGCTGATGTGGTATGGCGACATGAACTGATGTACTTACGTACGAAGTTCTACGTTGCAACTAACTGACTGACTGACTGAAACACCGTGTCGGATGTAGGCAGTAACTACCGAAGACGAACGGATAAGGTCTAGCAAAAATCCCTAGATTGATCAGAGTTAAGCATTTACACCATTGGATTCCGGCCCAGTGGTCCAGAGGTTAGGCGTTTGCGCACAAAACCGAAGGTCTTAGGTTTGAATCCTACGCTTATCAGAAGTCATAGATGCATACTGCTGATAAGTCTCATACCATCAAAAAACGACTGTCCAGTGCTTTCAGGTTTCTGATAATTGTCTGACAATGACTGATTCAAGATTTCAATGTGTTAAAATCTACAAATTGAAAATAGTCAACGTTTTAATCATTAAACTTATGATACTGTCAAATAAAACTGTCGGTATATTTTTAAACGCGTAAATTTCAAAAGTTTTAATTAATTCAACTTGAAATTATCAATTGTTATTTCACAAAAAACGATCGTTTCGTTTTTAACCAAAATAAAAAATTCATGAATCCAACAGGATTAAATCTATCGTGATCAACTACTAAGTTTGTTTTTGTTTAAAACTCTGTTCAGAAATGAATATTTTTAATAAAAAGTGAGAATTATTGATTAGGCTTTTCGTTAGGTATTAGAACAAACTAAGTGATTATTTATTCTAACTCCTGATTTTTGTTGTGTCATTGTTAGAGTATTAACTTAAGAATAATAATATTAATCGCTTTATTTTAGCACGGAATATTTCTGATCATAGAGTTAAAGAGAGATTGTTATCTTTCTTTAAAATCATGAATCAACAATCATTGTTAGATTGCCATGAGAAACCTGGAAGCACTGGACGGCGGTTTCATATGAGTATGGGACTGTTCAGCTGCGCGCATTTGTGACCCCTGAGAGCGGAAATCGTAGCCAAGACCTTCGGTTTCGCGTGTAAACGCCTAGACTTTGAACAACTGTGCCTCCGTACAACGGTGTCACTGTAAGGTGTTTGCGCAACCTTACTAGTTGTCCTCGGTAGTTACCGCCTACACCTGACGAGGTTGAACTCCGCAGGTAGCGGCTTATTACTAGAACTCCAAGAATTTAGTCAAGGAGTGAGAGTTATGGAGATTGTTGTTTTACATCGAAATCGTGAATCAATTACGAAACGACCATCCAGTGCTTTACGGTTTCTAATAGTGATCTAACAGTGATTGATTCATGATTTCAAAGAAATATTTCAACAAGTTTCGTTTTTATAAAATCATTTGTGATTGCCAGTCAAAAGTAAATCGTTCCTGAATCGACAGCTAATTAACGCTCATTCTTTCCTCAGCAGATATCCTGCCAACCTTAAACTTTACTTTATCGAATTGTGTCAAGTAATAGGTCGTCTGTCAGTCAGTCAGTTGCAAAATAGAACTTTATACTTATATACATAAGTTCATGTTGCCATACCACATTAGCACAGAGACGCAAATGTCAAATCAAATTCCATAGTGATAGAGATAATAGAGGTATTAATGGTAATGAAGAAGACTAGGGTTTTGAAGGTGTTATTCAGGAAGTATAATTAAGTGAAATAAGGTTAGAAAGACAAAGGTAGAAGTGCTAACGAATCCAGAAGATTAGGATTTGAGAGAGCACAACGAATGGATGCACTTGCGCCATTGCAAACGATTTTGAACCATGTCATTCAAGGTCTGTAACCATTAGTGACTTTCGTTTCGCGGACTCCAACCAGGTAGTCTACATCTACCAACATGACTGAGTCCACTTCTCAGTGACCTCATGGATTTCTGCCATGTTTTGGTTTGACCGCCCCTAGCTTTCTTCCAACCTACTCTTACACCACAAAACATAGCTCGTCGCGGCAGTCGGTGGTTAGGTATTCGTAACACATGTCCCAACCACCTCAACTGATGTAGTTTCAATACTTGATCTATTGATCTGCCATCCTTACCTAGTACTCGATTCCTAACGATAGCATTGCTTACTCCGTTGTCCCAGGATATACGAGCAATGCTTCGGAGATACCTATGATCGAATACTAGTAACCTACGAACATCTTCTACTCTTAACGGCCATGTTTCGCATCCATATAGGAGAACGAAGCGAACTGCTGAGCAGTGCACCCGTCCTTTGATTAGCGAACGGATATCTCGCCTACGCCATAAACGGCGTAAATTGGCAAAAGCCAATCGAGCTTTCTGTACCCGCACTGAAATTTCGTCAGCCACCAGGCTATCAGCGCTGATGAGACTCGCCAAATAAGTGAAGTGGTCAACACGTCGTAAATATTTTATATACTACTCATTTGAATAGATTATGAGACTAATGGACTAATGCTAATCACTACTAAGTATAAAATAAAGTATTGAACATTAAAATCAATTCAATTGATAATCGATCAATATTCAATTGTCAGTTTCAATTGTATACAGTGAATTATTCTTTTACAGTAAAATATGTAAATACTTAACTACTATTTCCTATGACAAGCAATCATTTCCCTAGTTAAATAATTCTTAAATTTATTTTTCTTAAAACGATTTAAACATAAAAAGAAGAGATCTTTATTTGATCCTTCATAAAAAAATTTAATCATCGGACAGCTGAATTTATGAGTTAAATTTTTCTTCTGGTAGAACCCCTAATTACAAGTTGTTCAAAATTCAATATTTTGAAACTTATTGAAATCTATTACAAGCTCATTTAAACAAATTCAGTCAGAAAAAAACTAGTGTACGAAATTCAATAACCGAATTTTACGGATTTCAAAAGATACAGTTTCACTTATTTATTTCATATAAATTTAATTTGTACTAAACAAATTTTAAATGAACCGCTTTAGTTAATAGGTAATCTTGTAGTGAACGAGAACACAGGTGGGGCAACCAAATTGTATTTAACGCAAATTACAGAGTTACTCAGTAAAATCGGAATAGCATATCGTAAATCGTTCATTTGCAAAATATCAGTTCATCATATCGAACTGTTGCAAAACATCAATCCATTGTCACTACTATTCATGCATTTCATACAAATTCCATTGTTTTCTAACTCTTCCTTTCTTGACCTTCCCCCATCTTCTGCTGCCAGACATTACGTTGACGCTCACGTCATATACTACTTATAAGTAGCTCACACCGCACTCTGTGCCATTTTTGTTTTAATATCTTAACTCTCATATCTACTCGAACAGTGAAATTTTCAAAAAAAAAGAATTCGGGAATAATTAGCTGATAAATTTTTTTATGAACCTTTTTTCAGTGCAAAAATCCGTTTCATAACATTAATAAAAGTGCATTACAGAGGTTGTGAAGATTGTTAAGTCACACATTTTTGAAACTATAAATCGATCAATGTTAGACCACCATTCGAAGAAAGCTGGAAGCACTGGACGGTCGTTTCGTCCTGGTATGGGACTCATCAGTTACAGTGCGCATCCACGACTCCTGCACCCCGCAGGACTGGAACCCAGGACCTTCGGTATTGTGCGCGAATGCCCTAACCGTTAGACCACTGAGCCGGTATCTAACGGTGTTAATGTCTAACTTGATCAAATTCACGGAGTTGCGCAACCTCATACACAGTCTTCGGTAGTTACTGTCTACACCCGAACAGATTGAACTTAACTGGTCACGTTTTCCCACTAGAACTCGGAGAATCCTGCGGGGTGCAGGAGTCGTGGATGCGCACTGTAACTGATGAGTCCCATACCAGGACGAAACGGCCGTCCTGTGCTTCCAGGTTTCTAATGATGGTCTAACATTGATTGATTCATAGTTTCAAAAAATTAATAAAAATGTTGAATTATAGGAAACCAAAAATTAAATTAAATTAATTTATTTATTCGAAAATTCATAATATACACCTAATTTCTCTTCAGCAATAATTTGTACTATGAAATGTATTCATCTGATTTGTTTTTCATTCAATCTCTATCTAGATTAAAACAAGTACTAATTATAATGATTGTCAAATAGTTATTTATTCACAAAGACAAAAATCTTTTTTTTTTTCATATATACACATTTTCACGTTCAACTGAACTTTACACGTGTATTATACATTAGTAAATAGGCGTAAACGACCTTATCAGAGAGAGAGAGAGTTGGTACATGTAAAATCACTTTCTGGTCAAACACAGCATTCATTTCAATTCAACAGCTATCCATCCATCCACACATACATATATGCTAATTGTTTTAGAATATAGAAAATTAAAGATGCCATTTTATACACATCTTATTTAGTCAATAACATTATCAGTATTAGTATTATTCTAAGTATATACTACTAAATAGCGCTCATTGTATAACCAGTTGTATTCACAAAGCACATATATACACATGTATTCTCTTTTAGTATGCTGAAATAATTAAGAGTAACACAATTCTTGTCAGGTGATTGATTGTATTTGTATGTCAGTTAGTTAGTTACATTATTCATAATTATTATTTTACATTTCTAATGGCCATCATACATACATTCATTAGTTAGTTGTCTAATTTGCATAATCTTATTTCGTCATATTCTTAACAATTTTCTTTTCTCTCTAAATGTATATATCTCTCTCAAAATTACAACAATGTAATCGGATGAGTCAATTGTAACAACAGTGTATATAATAAGCTTTCATATCGGACAATAACTAGTCGAAAACGTTAAGCTATCTATCATGAGTGTATATCTTCAAACTAACAGACAGTCTATATAATTGGCTAGTCCTAATGATTGTTTCACAAGCGTAATAAATCGTTCGCTCGACCAGTCATTCAATAGTCAATAAATGTGTGTGTGGGTTAAAACAAAAATACGACAATAATATCGATTTATTGTGATAATAATAATTCAATTTTTCAAAAGTGAACTAATATTAATCATCATCATGATGATTTGAATGTATTTTTAAATAGTCTATGGATTTATTCAGTGCCTGAAAAACTCATGTTAATTGTTGAGTGTGTGGGGCGCGCGCGCGCGGTTTTGTGTTGATTTTGAAATTTTGGTTACTTCTGTGTCGCATTTTTCACTCATTTCATCTAGTAGCTTTCATGCTAAGCTGAAATAAGTTCTCGCGGGTCGTGTAATTTGTCCGGCATTAATGTTTTTTTTGAAAAAAGGTGTATTTTGTAGGAAGATAAATCTTTTTTTGAAAAAATGAATCAATCAGTGTTAGACCACCATTAGAGACCTGTAAGCAGTGCGCACCCTCGACTCCTGCACCCCGCAGGATTCGCACCCAGGACCTACGGTATTATGAGCGAACGCGCTGACCGTCGGACCACTGAGCCGGTATCTAGCGGTGTTAATGTCTAACTTGATCAAATTCACGGAGTTGCGCAACCTCATACACAGTCTTCGGTAGACATTGCCTACAACCGAACAGGTTGAACTTCACTGGTCACGTCTTCCCACTAGAACTCGGAGAAGATTCCTCACGAAGCTAGTCGTCACTAGTGAGCACAGGTAATTTGCATTACGGGGTTGTGAAGATTGTTAAGTTACACATTTTTTGAAACCATGAATCAATCAATGTTAGACCACCATTAGAAACCTGGAAGCACTGGACGGCCTTTTCGGCCTAGTATGGGACTCCTCAGCAGTGAGAACCCACGACTCCTGCAAGGTTTACAGTTTTACTAGTTCTGTTTTTCGAATGAGATCAACGGTTGATTTTTTATGAATGCTGGATAAATCTATAGTAGTTAAAACGTTTCGATAACTGTCGAAGAACAACGTGTTGGATGGGTAGTTTCTTTTCCGTTCCAATGTTCTCTCTCTCTGTATACAAACATTTCATTACATAACTTTAAACTGGGTATTTTGTAAATGGTAACTCAATGAATTTCTCGAAGGAATGTATTTAATTTATTTTTGTGATTGAAAGAGGAGAATGAAAGCCCTTATCACACAACTACTGTGTTGAAGATGGCTACATTTTACTTAAAGTCGTGCTTATCAATTCTGTGGTGGATGTGGGCTCACCAATTCTATCCTCGTCGGTATTCGATATATTCCTAGACTCCGTATAACCGACAATAGATAACGCCTAATGGTGTTTAAATCAGAAGACGAATATAAAGCGCTGATTACTGTTATTATGGCACCATACACAGATTACCGAAATCACAGGCACCCAAACTGAAAATGATATGCAAGTGCCAAAGTGCAAGCGAACTAGTCAGTGAACGAATCAATGAACAGGATTAAAATACACATATATGTATATATACTAAGGAAATTGAATGAGTCATCGGATTATTTAAGCGGCCAACATTAAAGTGAGTAGAATGAATATTTATGTAGGTGGTACGGAAAGCTCAATCATACCTGTTCATGCAAACGTGACAATAATAAAAGCGCAATGATACAGATAAGTTATTGCTGCTATACGAATGACTCCGTCTGTTAAATAAATTCATCAAAAGGGCTTGGTTAAAATGAACGTCAGCAGACTCTATTGTATGTTAGGTACTACACTACACACACTCACTACACACAACATCGATCAGTTGTTCATAATTCCAATGAAATTTACGGGATGAATAGGTTTAACTAATTATCAATCATATTTAGGGAAATTTAAAGTTGCTATAAATTATCAGTTGGCCATTAAATGTTAACTAAAGCTGATATTACTTACGTACTTACTTACGCCTGTTACCCCCAATGGAGCATAGGCCGCTCACCAGTTTTCTCCAACCAACTCTGTCCTGGGCTTCCCTCTCCAGTTCTGTCTAATGTTTGTTCATTCCTCTCATATCTTTCTCTATTTCTCGGCGTAGTGTGTTCCTTGGCCTTCCTCTTTTCCTTTTGCCTTGAGGGTTCCATGTGAGGGCTTGTCTCGTGACGCAGTTAGGTGCTTTCCGCAATGTGTGTCCTATCCACTTCCACCGCTTCTTCCTGATTTCCTCTTCCACTGGAATCTGACTTGTTCTCTCCCACAGTTCGTTGTTGCTGATGGTGTCTGGCCAACGAATCTGAAGTATTTTGCGTAGACAACTGTTAATAAATACTTGTATCTTCTGGATGATGGCTTTGGTAGTTCTCCAAGTTTCCGCTCCATACAGTAGAACTGTCTTGACATTTGTATTGAAAATCTTGATTTTGGTTGAAAGTTGTTTGGAGTTCCAGATATTTTTCAACTGTAGAAATGCAGCCCTCGCTTTGCCAATCCGCGCCCTCACATCTGCGTCCGATCCACCTTTCTCGTCGATGATGCTGCCAAGATATGTGAAGGTGTTAACGTCCTACAAGGTATCTCCATCAAGCGTGATTCGGTTGGTGCATGTTGTGTTGCATCGGAGAATTTTGCTTTTTCCTTTATGTATGTTGAGACCTACTGCTGCAGAGGCTGCTGCTACACTCAGAGTCTTCTCTTGCATTTGTTGTTGAGTGTGCGATAGAAGAGCCAGGTCATCTGCGAAGTCCAGATCGTCCAGCTGCGTCCTAGCTGTCCACTGGATACCGTGCTTCCCTCCAGATGTCGACGTCTTCATAATCCAGTCGATCACCAGGAGAAAGAGAAAGGGTGAGAGTAAGCAACCTTGCCTGACACCGGTCTTCACCTCGAACGAGTCTGTCAGCTGTCCTCCGTGCACGATTTTGCAGTTGAATCCATCATAAGAGTTCCGTATGATGTTGAATATCTTCTCAGGCACACCGTAGTGTCGAAGAAGCCTCCACAGTGTTTTCCTATCCACGCTATCGAATGCTTTCTCATAGTCCATGACGTTGATGTAGAGTGGTGAGTTCCATTCAAATGATTGTTCCACAATGATCCGTAATGTAGCAATTTGGTCAGTACATGATCGATCCTTAATAAATCCGGCCTGTTGATCTCGAAGTTGGGTGTCTACGAAGTCCTTCATTCTGTTTAACAATACCCTGTTGAAGACTTTGCCTGGTATTGAAAGAAGAGTGATGCCTCTGTAGTTCTCACACTTGCTGAGATCGCCTCTCATTGGTATTTTGATCAGGTATCCTTCTTTCCAATCTGATGGTACTTGTTCCTCATCCCAAATCTTCTTAAAGAGAATGTGAAATATTTTCGCAGTTGCTTCTACATCTGCTTTCATTGCCTCTGCTGGAATGTTGTCTGGTCCTGCTGCTTTGCCGCTCTTGATTTGTCTGATGGCTATACTGATCTCCTCAATCGTAGGCGCGCCAATATTAATTGGGAGGTCCATCGATTCTGCTTCGATGTTGGGTGAGTTCAGTGGAGCTGGTCGATTTAGGAGTTCCTTAAATTGCTTTACCCACCTATTTCGCTGTTCTTCAGTGTTGCTGATTACTTTGCCTTCCTTGCTTTTCACTGGTCGTTCTGGTTTACGATAGTTGCCGGCGAGCTTCTTTGTTGTTTCGTACAATTGTCTCAAGTTTCCGTCTCTTGCAGCCTTTTCCGCCGTCATTGCTAGATCTTCCACATATTTTCGTTTGTCAGCTCTGATGCTCTTCTTCACTTTCCTGTTTGCTTCTGTGTATGCAGCTTGTGCGGTAACTTTCTCTGCTCTTGTTCGGCTGACATTCACTGCTGCCTTCTTGTTCCTCCTTTCTTCAATTTTTGCAAGAGTACCAACAGAGATCCATTCCTTGTGATGGTGCTTCTTGCGATCAAGGACCTCCTGACATGTTGAAGTGATTGCCTCCTTAATCCCTATCCAATTGTTCTCCAATGTTGCTTCCTCTCCATTGAGTAGATCCTGAAAGGCCTGGAACCTATTGGTGAGGGCTATCCTGAATTCGTTGAGTTTTACAGTATCCCGAAGAAAGGCCATATTAAACTTGTGTGATGTTGTCTGCCCCGTTGTCCAGTGCTTCTTTAGTTTCAGTTTCATTTTGGCGATCAGCAAGTGGTGGTCTGAAGCTATATCAGCTCCTCTCTTGGTTCTCACATCCTCCATGGTCCTTCTGAACTTTTTGTTGATACATATATGGTCAATTTGGTTTTGAGTAGTGTGATCCGGTGAAATCCATGTGGCTTTGTGAATGCGTTTGTGCGGGAATATTGTGCCACCGATGACCAGTTTGTTGAAGGCACATAGGTTTGCAAATCTCTCACCGTTTTCGTTCCTTTCTCCCAGTCCATGTCGTCCCATGATGTCTTCATATCCAGTGTTGTCCATTCCAACCTTGTCATTCAGGTCTCCCATAAGAATCGTCAAATCCTTTGGTGAACATTTCTCGACGATTGACTGCAGCCTTTCGTAGAATTGATCTTTAACGTCGTCATTGTATTCATTGGTAGGTGCATAACATTGGATGACGTTCATTTTAATGTCCTGTTTCTTTGTTTTGACGGATCCTAGTTCCATGAGATTCCCATCCTATCAGTGCCTTTTGTGCAACTCCTTGTGTATGTGAAGCGTTTTCCTCTTCATGACCAGAGTATAACAGCAGTTCCCCTGAAGCAAGTCTCAGTTGTCCTACCTGTGTCCAATGCGTTTCACTGATGCCGAGCACCTCGAGGTTGTATCTTTTCATTTCTGCAGCAACTTGGAATAGTCTTCCAGTCTCCCACAATGTACGAACGTTCCATGTACCAAAAAAATGGTTGCTCTGGTTGTCAGAAGAGGTGTCAGCCCCGTGACTTCCGAGGGAACTCGGCTTTCATCACGTGACGTCATAATTCTTTTTCCAACTCCCAGGGCAGAGTGAAAATGGTTTGAATTATTTTTTCTGGTTAGCGTTTTTCTGGCGAGTGAGATTTCAACGGAATGGGTTCGCCAACCCCATGTCCAACCCTCCTCCTTTATCCGGGTTCGGGACCGGCAGTAGCCCCTATGGTTCTACTGACGGAGTTAAAGCTGATATATTAGCTGCCAGTTGTAATCATCAAAGTACAATGCTAAATCATTATTCTTAGAAAAACGATTTCTTCACTACAAAATTAAACTATTCCCCATTTACATATTTGAAACCATGAATTGATCAATGTTAGACCACCATTAGAAACCTGGAAGCACTGGACTGCCGTTTCATCCTGGTATGGGACTCGTTAAAAGTGCGCATCCATGACTCCTGCACCTTGCAGGATTCGAACCCAGGGCCGTCGGTCTCATTCAATATTTTCTACGGAATTATCATTATTCTTGTATACTTTAATGAAGATCACTGGGATTATTCCCAATTTTAAAAATTATTGATTAGAGTCTTGATGAGTATTTCAAGAAAAAGTGTTCACTTGATATTGACCCATATTATGCAAGTGTCCATTTTGTTCAGGTAGTATGTTAACTCGTTATGAAAGAACTTTATTTCAAATGTATTTTATTTGGTTAAAGAGCATCTGTTAAATAAAACGAAGATATTATTTTTTTATGAATAAAAGTTTTATTCAAGGTAATACAGTTCTATTTTAAATACATTCGATAGTTTATATCAGTCAGAAGATCTTTGAGAATTCATTACTGCGATTTTTACTTTCGGGATTATTTCTCAGTGTGTCAATAATGAATTTAATTCAATTTAGAATGTTGGTTTTTAGGAGTCAAAAGAAAACTGAATGACCTTTATACATAAGTAACGAAAAAATCTGCACTGCTGTTTAACCTAAAATCATGTTAGACAACTATTAGAAGAAACATGGGAGCACTGAAAGACTATTGTTTCGTCCTGGTATCGGACTCATCATCAGTGAGCATACACTACCCCTCCTAGGTGCAGGATTCGAACCTAGGTCATTCAGTCTTGTTCGAGTGAGTTAAAGGATGTACTTGATATAGAATGCTAGGGAAATTTTGAACTGAACACTGTCGAAATGCAAAATTTAATTTTAAAATGGGACCAAATGTAGCTAGTAAGTACAAGTTCTGTGTAACAACTTTTGGATAAGTAATAATTTTTGTCTGAATTTTTTTGGAAAAAAATAGTTTCCAAATTGTGGTAGCTTGCAATTATTAACTTTTCATTTACATATTTTCCTGAATGTCTTTTAAACCAAGTGAAATTATAACGGAATATGTTTAATTTTAGAAT
>CALYCR020000341.1:0-14369 GCA_944470395.2 Schistosoma turkestanicum
ACTGAGTCAAATGCCACTTTTTGGTCCTGGAACACGACTATTGTCGGATGTCTAAATGTGTGTCTGTGTTCCAGGACCTGTCGTAGTGTGAAGATGTGGTCTATACAACCACGTCCAGGTCGAAAAACCAGACTGGTTTTCTCTAATCTGCTCTTCACGAGCTTTCGTTAAGCGTCGAAGTATTATTGAGGCCAACATTTTAGATACTATATTAGTTAGACTTATTCCCCTTGTGATTGTCACAAGAAGATTTTTGTCCTTTCTCATAGATTCGGACAATCAGTGATTGAGACCAGCGGAGTGGGATTACGTCCAGTTCACAGAATTCTACCTAAGATCTCAGTCAACCTAGTTGCTAAAACTGGACCACCATCCTTAAATATCTCAGGGGTCAGTCTATCAGGAACCGCAGCTCGTCCTCGCTTCAGATTTCCTAACGCTTTTTCAACTTCATAAAGACTAGGAGGACTTATATCGATTTGCCATTCAGGATGACTGGAGATCGTGGGCAACTGAAGAGTGGCTAAAGGCCAGTTGAACTGATCCCTAAAGTGTTCTGCCCACTCGATCCAGTCTCCTGGATTGAGAATGGATAATAAGACCATCCTTTTCCGAAATAGTCTCACTCACATATGTGTTCCTAATGCCAGTTTCTTTGATGAGTCGGAAAAGTTGTCTACTGTTGCTGATCGTCGCTGCCTTTTCCATCGCTTTTGCTTTCGCCACCCACCACTGTTCGCGATCGTTACGTAGGCTTTTCATAAGTCTCCGCCTAAGTTGACTTCGTTCTTCATCATGTTCAGAGTCAGGTGGGATGAGTTTTCTTGCATCCATCAGTTTGGTGGATGCTATTGAGATCCACGGCTTTATTCTAGCCTTATGGTCAACCTTAGTAGCAGATATCGCTGCTGTTTCCACAGCCTTTTTGATGTCATTCCATCCTGCTTCCGGATGGGAATCGCTTAAATGGTCGCTTAACTGTCTTTCTAGTTGTTCCTGAAATATATTCTTCGCCTTATTATGATTAAGTAAAACCCTAAGAGGCTTTCTTACGCCCAGTAAGCTTCAAAAAAATACGCGCTCGCACTAGGGCATGATCTGAATCTAAACATGTTCCCCAGAACGAGCGACAGTCTTCTATCGAACAGAGATAATACTATCGGTTCAAATCCTTTAGTAGTAACGGATGTAGCATCAGTAGCGCTGATGGAAAAAATTAGAGACCGAAAAAATAATTCAACAGGTATATACCAAAAAAATACCATGACGAATTCAGATTAGAATTTCAGAGAACACAAAGAGTGGATGCACTTGCACCATTGCATACGATTTCGAACCATGTCATCTCTAACCGTCAGTTACTATCGTCTCGCAGACCCCAACAACGTAGCCTACCAACGTGACTTAGTCCACTTGTAGCACATCACATAAATTTTGTACTTGTATCATTGTTGAGCTTGTATGCGCATGTATGCTTAGGCATTACATACCACCTACGCATATAGTTATTTGACTAGCTTTATCGATTAACTGGTTTAATAATTTGATGGCAATTTCGACCATATATAATTGAATTATATCCGATATTTATATCAATCACAAAATATTTTGAATAGCCAAATAATCGTGGCAACGACTCGTGTTTTATAGTAGTGGCTACCTGGTTGGGGTCCGCGAGATGATAATAATCGATGGTTAGAGACCTTGAATGACATGGCTCAAAATCGTTCGCAATGGCGCCGGTACATTTATTCTTTGTGTTCTCTCAAATCCTAATCTTCTGGATTCTTCAATACCTCTAGTTTTGACTTTCTAAACTTTTCTCATTTAATCACACTTCTTGAATAATATCTTCTCATCCTAACCTCTCCGAATACTTCTAATACCCTTACTAACTCTTCTACTATTGGATTTGAATTGACAATTATATCTCTGTGCTGATGTGGTATGGCGGCGTGAAGTGATTTACTTACGTACGACGTTATACGTTTCATTTGACTGACTGATTCTACTTGTTGAATAATATCATCGAACCCTAATCTCTCCTATTACTGCTTATACTTCTACTCCCTCTACTGCTATGGGATTTGAAGTGACAGTTGCATCTCTGTGCTAATGTGGAATGGCAACTTGAACTGATGTACGTAAATACGAAGTTCTATGATGTTGTTGACTGAGTGACTAGTTCAGGTGCTGATGATAGCCAATCTCGAAGCAACATTTTGCATTTCAAGGGGTAGAACCACCTCCCGAACATGCTTGCATTGTTGCTTAGGGTAATCAGAAGACTGCATTTTGTCAGCGTCTTCACCGAATAGGACTCTGTCGTCAGCATATTCTAAGTCAGCGAGCGAATCTCCTGGTAGAAGGTCAATTCCTGAAAAGTTAGGTGGTGAAATAGTCGTCACTAACAGCATGTCAATGCCAAAGTCAAAGAAGAATGGGGAAAATGGACAACCATGACGAGCACCACTTGAAGTAATCCATTCCGATGACAGTTTGCCATAAGCTCTCACTCGACCAGTAGTGTTCGAGTAGACAGTTAGTGTAAGGTTAATGTACTGCTTTGTACATCTTTTAATGACAGACACTGCCGCAGAACCCCACTATCAACATAGTCAAACGCCGCCTTAAAGTTGAAAAATACTACCACTGTGGGGTTATCTGAACGAATGTCTATGTCCTAGAACCTGACGTAGTGTGAGTATCTGGTCCATATCTACACGTCTAGGTCACACACAAGCCTGGATTTCTCGGACCTGCTCTTCACGAGCTCTAGTTAGGCGTCTAAGGATTATCGAGGCTAACAATTTACAAACTATATTAGTCGAACTGATTCCTCTGTGATTGTCACAAGAGGACTTTGTCCTTTCTTATAGACTGGGACAATAAAGTGACTGAGACTAGTAGGATAGAATTTCGCCTAGTTCCCAGATTCTACCAAAAATCTCAGTAAATCTGACTGTTAAAAATGGAGCAAAATCCTTAAAAATCTCTGGGTGGTTGCCTATCAGGCCCTGCTGCTGTCCCTCGCTTCAGATTTCCTATAGCCTTATCAACTTCATAAAGATTCAGTGAATTATAATCCGACAGCTTATCAGAGGAATAGATCCGGGAAAACGACTAGTAAATGGTTCGCTCAACGATTAGGATGTAAACCTAGAACGACCGACAAACTTTATTTCTTTGTGACCACTACATGTTAGATTACCGACCACTCTAGTAATAATGACCATTAACCACTATGTTAGACTTACTCGTGAAAGGTCTTGTACAAAATAGCTTTGAGGTAACATAAGCTTCAGTTATGTAGGAGGGCAAAGATATTTTGATTGACATAGGGCGCGAAACAGACTTATGAAGGCTTTACGGACAACATACAAATTTATAACTCACAGGAAAGATTGTGATAGGAACCTAGATAAGTTCTTTCAATAAACTTGATCAGCAAACGAGTGGAGATCAGCGTAGTCCCAGAAAACCAACAAAAAACACATTTTAAACAAAAATTTCGCGCTTTTCACTCTGGTAAACTAGACATAAACCGAATATATTGTCCAATACTATCCAGTTACAAGCCCGAAAATGACTTTCTCCGCGTAGGCTAAGCGTGGAAAGTGTCTGGTTTTAGAGCAAAGAAATGCATTAGCAGTTATGACGCTTATATTACTGATTTCAGTTGTTGAGTAAAATTAATACAGTTAGAGTACAAGATATGCTACTAATTTATGTTGCTTTTTCGGTCGGAACCCAAAAGCTTAGCAAGACATGTAGATATTTTTACCCAGAATGTTTGGTAACAGAAATCAATGTAATGGGAAAAGAGAAAGACCATTAAAACTAGACACAGCTGACTAACTAAGTACACATGTGTAACGAACTAGCAGATTTCATACCACCGAGTACGAAAAACATATTTGCACACAATGAATACAACTAATTGTTTGAGAGAACATAAAAACAATCATAATAACGAAAAGGGAAAACAAGTTAACTACAGTAATTTAACACGTAGCGTGCACACCGAAAACAGCGGGTTTATTGTTTACATTATCGAATAAATACTCAAAAACACTAATGATGTTGTATTAGGTAAAGCGTCTGGATAAGCCGTATCTTCTCCTACGTCTCAACATGCCGAATGGTCTCCTTCTTCTCTGCCAATAGTGTAGGTCTGAATCAACTGGTTCATAATAATCATAAGGATCAGGTTGGTAAATATCTGCATAGGGCTGGTTCACTGTGTAATCACCGTATTTGTTCAAAGGGGGGAATTCTTTCAACCACATTGGGAGGTAGCTACTAGTGTATGGCTTTTGATAGGGCTTGGGAAACAAATATTTCGAAAAAATTTCGGGATGATGGACAGCTAAGTATGACAAAACAGTCTGTATAGTTTGCTGGGTAATTGTAGGAGCTGGGGAAACTGGAGACTCTGGTCGGAAAGGTGTTGCACCCGGAATAATTCCACCTGGAAATACCGCATTTCCTGGCTGTATTGCAGGTGAGGCAGTCCCAGGGAAAGAAGTAACAATTATGTTATCTGTAGATGAGCTGATTCCAGGTAAAATACCTTTTCCTGGAGTCAGAGTAGAATAGTAACCTGGAATTCCATACTGAGGACGATATGATGGAAAAATACTAACGACCGAAGATGCTGGCTGGATATTTGAAAGTTGACTTCCGGTAGAATCATCTCCACCACCTATATTGTCTGTGTTTGTTGTAGCTTTACTTTGTATAGACGTAGGTATTGAAGATGGACCAGCTACAGTAACTAACCCAGGTGTCTCGATTTGAGTCCCTTGAATTGGATCACCATTAATAGCACTTTGAAATTCTAATCCATTATTCGGATCGTGCAACTCCATCTGAATTTGTCCGTATGTTACATAGAATGCCATGAAATTAATAAATAATTGAAAAACAAATGTAACTTCTAATTTTCGAGGACAACAAACAATTTTCATTTTGATGTTTAATGGGAATTGCAGTTCAACTCATATGAAAGAAATTTATGAGCTTTAATCTGTAAATAAACCATCTAGCCACAGATTTAAGTGAATGTGATTAGTATTCATAATATCTATCAAAAATGTGATTGTTTAGATGACATGTTGATTACAGTTTATATTTACTTAAATTTTGGTTTGAGTCATTTAATAATATCAAACCAATAAAATGGAGATTTTACTTGTTCAAACAGGAGGTAAAACCAAATTAGATTGAAAGTAATACGTTTGCTAGGTACAATTGATAAGTGTTATCCTAAAAATATTGGTGGCTATGCCTTTGAATTTGGTAATAGTTATGCTATGGAAATTTGTAACCAATACATATTGGCAAATAACTTAAAAATTCAGCTAATCAAACCGTTTTTAAAGGACAGTTTAGAAATTTTAGATGAGGACAGATATGAACTTGCAAATTTACTGATTAATACTCAGCTTGAGAAGGTGAATAATTCAAATAAGTAATTAATTTTCTTGGATAATGAAGATACTTATCACTCATGGAACGGACACAATGATTGAAACTGGTCAGTATTTAATTAATTATAAAGATCAGCTTCAAAACAAATGTATTGTGATAACAGGTACTTTGTCTGCTTTATTTTTTGATGAATATTCTGAAAACTTTTCACCGGGTAATTGAGTTAAAGATGCCTCATTTTCTCTTAAACAACTTATTTTTCCTTGATATTTACGTATTATATAATGCATTATTCACAGAGATCTGTTGTACTTAGTGACCCTCACCAAACTCTTACTTTATATCCGCTAGAATATAATTATTTTGGAGGTAAGCAACATAATAACCTGAAGAGATGTGCATACAGTTTTCAGTCTAAGGGGTAATAAGGCATCTATGTGACAGACAGTTGTGATTTCCAACCAAATTTCTGGGAAAAAAATTGTCAGGAAATCGGATATATATATATATATATAAACTATGTACATAAACCTGTGATTGGAAAATAAGCTCTAATTTAATTTAGATTGATAGTTTAAATGGATAGAAATCGTTATTATATATTTAGATTAAATAGTGAACTGTGTCTCAATTATATTTTGTGAGTATGTGTTAAATCTAAGCGTCAGTGATGAAATTTTGACTTGCGTTTAAAAATGATGCTATATTTTGACACTCCACTCTACTCGTGCACCATCCATCCAAATGTGTAGTGTCGAGTTGCGATTTGGACGCTTCCAAACACAAATGTTCTTCCTATATAGTAAGGAGGTAGTTGATAAGTCATACATGCTCACTGGTGTTATGGGATGTCTTTTATAAATTTTCTTGTCGAACCAATGTGGTCACTTCATTAGAAATACTTATTTTGAAAATTGAACCATGAGTTATGCATTGAGTTGGATTTGAAACTAGTCATTCCAGTAGCTGAAACAAGTGCATTAAAGTGGCGAATCAATTCCACATGCGATGTTTCTCGATTTTCCACCAATATAGTCAGGTAAAACGGTGTATCTCGCCTAAAATAATGGCAGTATCAATCACATATATATATATAATCCGCACTTGAGAGCTGTGATAGTGCAATAATAATATAAGAAAATGCATTTTAAAAAGAAGCAACAAGATCTCACTCTCCGGTTAATGCGAAGGAAGTAACACTTGTATACTCTTTACTTTCCATGTTTACTTACATCTGGAAACCAGTATTTTTAAAATTTGATCTAAAAACTGATTTTCTTTGTATTATTAGAACCTATAAGTTTTCTACAATCTCCACGGTCTAGGTGCTTTTCGACCTGGTGTATTCAAAAATACAGATGCAGACTTCAATGTGGCATTTGCGATTGGTGGGCTAATGATGTCAAAGAAACCAGGTATTTTCATTGCAATGCATGGTCAATTCTACCCACCAAATGAAGTTGCTCGCGATGAAGTGACAGGAAATTTCATTCGAATCGGAAATAGCAAGTGAAGGAGAGTTGAAAGCATAAACTAGTATATAATTGCCATATTATGTCTAAATGTTTACATATAAAATCAGTTAATTTTATATTGCTACTGTTTTCATATACAGTAGTGTAGACTGATTATGGACGGGAAACAAATAATGCAAAAGTTTGGGAAATCTAAGAAATATTCAACGAGAATATACATATTTTTTGCTTTCCACTATTACTAACCATTTTTCCCGGTGACTGCAGCTGAAGATAGTTCTCAAGAGTTTCTGTTATCATCATGGATACCTCCCAGATTTTAAAAGACATATTGAGTAGCGACATGTGATTGATTTCATAATTTAGTTTTCTTTAATCTGATAGTTAGAATCTAGCGTCAGTTACTCAACCGTTTAGCCAAGTCTGTCTAAAACTATTCGGAGTTGGATGATCTGAAACAAAAGTATACATACAGTTTTCTGCTAAAACTAGTTCCTAAAGTCTGTATTACTTCCGCACTACTCTGTTCATTCCCCATATGCAATAGAATAAACTAAGGTCAGCCAGTAGTTCCTGAAGACATTGGTAATGAATATTTTTATTAACCGTGAAATTAAGTTAAATTAAAAAAGCGAAAAGATCCAACTTAGGTTTTCCTATACTGTAATTTGACAGATTTAACCTGTGAAGTCAAGTTGCCTCAGAGAAAGACAGGAACAAGATGTAGCGAAAAAGCAAAAGCTTCCGATGTCTTGCCAGCTGATTGCAGTTTGAGATCATAACCGCATGTCAATAGATTGATTGCCAAAAAGAGACCTATCGACCGCAAAAAGCCTGATCAGATGGAAACAAGACTCAAGAAACCTCAGTGAAAACTAACATTTGTAAGAACACTAAACAGAACTTGTTGCTGGTGGCAAACACAAAAATGCTTTCACAGTTTCAGTGAAGCAATTAACCTAAAACCAATCGCGAAGGCGTAATTGTAACTCTGACTACCAAGA
This sequence comes from Schistosoma turkestanicum, assembly GCA_944470395.2. Taxonomy (NCBI): domain Eukaryota; kingdom Metazoa; phylum Platyhelminthes; class Trematoda; order Strigeidida; family Schistosomatidae; genus Schistosoma; species Schistosoma turkestanicum. The sequence goes on from CALYCR020000341.1 coordinate 7,913, forward strand.
AAAACGACAACAGGTCACAATATCCAACTACTTGAGTTACAATATTTGAGTATCAACAATAACTTCATACACGTTTTGGAAAATAACGTTGGAAGGAAGACAAAAGGCAAAGATAAGTTGGGATGCATATAATGTATTCCGTACAAAACTCGATATTCCAACGAATCTAAGAAAAGTGTGTTAGTGAATAATTAACAATGCAGTTAAAAAAAGAATAAAACAAACTGGAAATGTTTCCCCACTAGAATTGTGAAAATGAGTTTTGGATTTCGAAAGCGAACAAGCGGAAGCATAACAAACAAGCGAAAACATAGTTGAAAAGTCCGAGATAACTAATAATTAGTGAATAGAAGATAGAGGCTAACGAAGAGAAAGAAACATGAGAATAAGGTAAAGGAGGTAACAAATATGAGTTAGGCATCCAAACAGTAGCAGACAAGACGTCAAAGTACTTGAAATAAATAACAATGATGTTACGGGATCAATAGTGATGTGTTTAGAGAGAAGCCTCCAACTAAATAATGTGCATGAAGTTTTAAATATTTATGATTTTGTGACGTAGACAAAAGAACACGTATGAATTCCATGACACCTATTTTGAAACCGCTTTAAAAGTCGCGTTGATGTTGATCATAAATAAGAGAATCTTGTTCATTTAATAAAAAACGGTTTCATAACTTTGCAGAAGTCGGAAGACCTCATAAGAATGACAAATACAATATCACAGGCTATTTGAGAAAGCAAAAATGAATTAAGTTCTGAGATGATACATGTTTTTAAAGGCAGATTTTGAACAAATTTGAATTTTTGTTAATTTATACACACGATAAAATAAAACTAAGTATGAATGTGTTTATATTAAGAAGGCGTATTGTTTATGTATTGAGGCACTGGAAAATCGCAATATGGACGAATATGATGGATGATCAAATTTTCAGAAGTATTCCAAGCGAAAAGGTGCAACGAGTGATAAAGAATGATAACTGTGGGACTCAATTAAATTAGAGTCAAGAATAAATCACAGAAACCATTCAGAACGAAGTAAGCAGGTACATAATGTTAGTAATAATAAGACATATCAAATAACATATCTGTCAGTCGGAGGGAAAGACTATGGGGAAGACAAGCAAAAATTTGGTCCGACTGGTTCGACATAAACATATGACTGGAATAATTGACGATAAATGAAAAGGATGATGTTTGTATGTAGCTTTTGGTTTACAGTTTGATGGGTGCGTGATTAGGTGGTACAATGTAAATATGAATGTGAATGTGGTAAATACGAAAAATTACGCATTCTGCTTTTTTGTGTAACTGTAAAGAATGAAGAATATGTGAGCAAACATGGTAAAAAAGAAAATGACGGTGATGATAATGAAAATTATGTCAAAATGAGGACAGATCATAGCACAACACATGGTTTAGTACATAAAGAAAGAGATATTATAACAACTCTATGACTTAATATTCTGATTATCCCTTTTAGAAGGCACACAAACAACAATACTTCGAAATAATATAACAATGTTAATAACTGGAAAGACGAGAAAAAAACAGAAAAATCTAAACCAAAATAAAAACACAAAATAAAAAAGCACTACTCACAAAGTCTTAAATTGCAAAGCCAAATAATCAATGTGGACGAGGATGTGCGTTGAGAGAAAAAGCAAATTAAATTTTACACCAAGATGAGTGATGATGCAATGACAACGAAGACGACCAAGTCGAGGTATTTCTTGCATGAGTAAAGTATGAATTCAAGGTCAAGTGCAAAAGAAACATTTACACATACAAAGTTAGGTGCCTATAAATGTTATAAATTCCATAAACTATTTGTTCGACTAGTGTCATTATTTATAGAAGCTGTATTGCGACAAGTCCCATTATTTTTATGATGTTCTTCACCTACACTGCCATCCGAAACTCGACGGGGTATTAAGCCATTAGTAGAACTATCAGTGGTCACACCGTTCCGTTTGATTGGTATTGAGATATTGGATACTGGAGAGGCAGTCCGAATCCCTAAAACAGGGGACTGAGTGGAACTTTTCGGATTTAATCTTTCACTTGAAGTGATAGAAGAATAAAGACCTGTAGTTAAATCTAAACTATGGCTTTCTACCGACCCACAAACTATCGGACCAGATGAGACGCAAAGTGAATCTTGGACATTCAACTCTTTAATGACTGGAATGACTTCAATGTTAGTGTCAATATTGTTGCATGTTGTAGCAGTTAAATGATTTGCACGTGGATGCGAATTCATACTGACAGGTTGGTACGAAGAGAATGAAGATCGTTTATGCATGTATATCTGACTGGGTTGAGAAGTGACACAATTTTGGATAGATGCTGCCGCAAGATTTCGAAAATTCTGCAGTGGGAGATCGTTAGAGTGAAAACTATTTGATAACACTGGAGATTGTTGACCACATGAGTCGAAGTTAGTACATGATTTGCCTATTCCACTTAACGCATTGGAATTTACAGCAAGATGATTGTTTGGAGGTGAATTAATCATCGGCGAAGAGTTTATGCATCCAGTTAAACTGGACATTGAAATAAACCCGTATAGGCTTAGTACATCCATGGCATTGGCAATCTCATCTGTGGCTGCATCAGAATAGCCAGCACTTTTTAAAACACTACGTATTCCCTCAAGACCCATACCAGAGTTAGGTGAAGAGATGACAGGTCCTGGTGATCCATAAGTTGGCGAAATCCTAGCACTATAATGTGTTGCGACAGATCCTAAAAGACTATGAGGGGAATGAGTAATAGCTTGATGATTACTTGAGTGTGTACTAGTTACACCACGGCCCATTAATGCTCTACCACCATTTGGGACCAATGCAGACGATGACTTGGCGTTTGGAGAACAGGCAGCAACTGCACTCATTGCAGCCATAGCAGCAGCAACAGCTGGGGAAGAACTTCCACCGAAAATTGATCCAGAAGCTGGATTCGAGGTAGTTGGACTTACAGGTGAAAGAGAATTAATATGAGGAGGTGAAAAGCTGGGATTCGAGCCTGGGGCTGCTCTGAAATGCATATCCGAACCAAAACCCATTCCACATGCAGGTAATCCTGGATGCGATCCAACCGCTAAAGCATAAGGTGAGCCGGTGGGGTAAGCACTTGCGACTGGCCCGATTATTTCGGAGTAAGATATATTTGGACAACTGGATGACTGAGGATCCTCAGCAATCTTGTTTAAAATCAGAGCAATAGCGTCACGTGTCTGTGAGAGTTCACCTGAGGATAAATTCGGACAAAAATTAGTCAATATTAACATTCAGAAATCATATTAGTATGAACATTTTAACCAAATTTATTTTCAGACATTCTACAAATATATTCCATATCTTGGAACCAAATAAATACAGAATACGTAACCCAAATCTCAAAGCACTATAGAAACGATTTTGACTGTCAGTCAGTCAGTCAGTCAGATGCAACGTAGAACTTCGTACGTAAGTACATCAGTTCATGTCGCCATACCACATCAACACAGAGATATAATTGTCAATTCAAATCCAATAGTAGTAGAAGAGGTAGTAAAGGTATTAGAAGTAATCGGAGAGGTTAGGATTAGAAGATATTATTCATGAAGTATGATTAAATGAGATAAGTTTAGAAAGTAAAAACTAGAGGTGTTGAAGAATCCAGAAGATTAGGATTTGAGAGAACACAAAGAATAAATGCACTGGCGCCATTGCGAACGATTTTGAGCCATGTCATTCAAGGTCTCTAGCCATCGATTATTATCATCTCGCGGACCCCAACCAGGTAGTCGACAATTACCGACATGGCTAAGTCCACTAGTCAATGACTTCATGGATTTCTGCCATGTTTTGATCTGGCCGCCCCTAGCTTTCTTCCAACCTACTCCTACACTACAAAACAAAGCTCGACGAGGGAGTCGCTGGTTAGCCATACGCAACACGTGTCCCAACCACCTCAACTGATGAAGTTTCACCACTTCATCTATCAATCTGCCATTCTTACCTAGCACCCGATTCCTAATAACAGCGCTGCTCACTCGGTTGTCCCACGATATACGAGCAATGCTTCGAAGACATCTATGATCGAAAACCAATAACCGACGAGTATCTTCTACTCTCATTGGCCATGTTTCACAGCCATAAAGTAAGACGGAGCGAACCACTGCGCAGTACACTCGTCCTTTAGTCAGCAGACGGATATCTCGCCTACGCCATAAGTGACGCAGGTTGGCAAAAGCCAATCGAGCCTTCTGTATCCGTGCAGAGATTTCGTCAGTCACCAGGCCATCGGCACTGATGAGACTCCCGAGATAAGTGAGGCGGTCTACACTGTAATACTTAATAAGATAGAGAAGAGATCAATACATAGGATAAAATGTAAAAATTAGCTAGAAGTGATTGTGTCAACAAAAAGCGACTTCATGTAGAAGAACGAAATTTGATTACTGGCAAGCCCTATCTTATATCTCGCAGGAAATATAATGGCCACTGAAATTCCTCACACTGTCGCGAGTAATCACCAGGAAATCTCCGAGCTATTGTAGGCGTTCAAATGCTTGACTGAACTGAAAGACTGGTAAATACTGAAGTAAATGATTATAATATCGAACATCAATGACATTTGATAAACTTATTAATCTACTTGGTAACCTGAACCAAAATGACAGTGAAACATGAAAACGTCCTCATTTTAAACAAGCAGAATGACTGAATATAATAGAAACCATTTATCGGTAGATGGATGATAGTTTCGTATCTGTGAATGCATCCAAACGCGATCCAGGATACCAACGTTATAAATGTACATCATCGGTTATCGAGTAAAACCTAAAACAAGGCTTTACGAGCTATGAAAATCGATGCTTTAAGAACTCATATCCCAGACAGTAAATCGTGTTTGAATCATGATATATTTTTTACCAAACAGACATACAGGTAGTAATAGTGAGCCGAACTCAAAAATTACGTTTAATAGCTCAATATAGGAGCCTAATGGCAGCTATTAACCAGGTGCATTTGTTATTCGGATGGGGCGATCGTACCTCCAGTAAAGACACATTCATTGTAACAACCTTTTTTAGGTCACATCACTCTGCAAAACCCAGTTGGAATGTGCTTAAAAACCAAAATCAAGAAAGATAACTAGTTTTTCAAGTTATTTCACCGTTTAAACTAGATTAACAGTATTAAAATACCTTCAGTTATAATCACTATAATTCATACATGTCTATTAGTTTCTAGAATTGTTTTTGCTATTAGGCTAAGAATGTTTGAGGTTAGAACACTATTATTTTTATCAGTTACCTACTTTTTAATTTCACTAAGAATTAGAATATAGCTAGGGATCACCGACGGTTGCAATCTCCGAAACAGCTTCAACCAACAATTGACCTTTTAATGCCTGTTCTTCTGATAAGTCTTAAAAGTTGTTTTCTACTATTTATTACCGCATAATATTTTATCAGTTTTGCTTTTGCCATCCACTACTATTCACAATTATTTCGTAGACCTTTCAATTTACGTTTGGGTCGCGTTTGTTTATTATTGTTTGGAATCAAAGGAGATGAATTTCTGGACATTTGGCAGTTTAGCAAGCACCACCGAAATCCATTGGCTTTTTGAATAATTCGGTCTAGTTTACTCAAAGATTCCATTCTTATTTTTAGTCATTTTTATATCATAAAAGGTGAATATCGGTGAATAGCACTTTTGAAATAGGTAAAAAGTTTTTCTAGCTGTTCTTAAACTATGACCTTGCGTGCTCGGTCAGTCAGTCAGTATTGGTATTTTGCGACTTTAAGGAGCCATTTGACTATGTTGATCGTGAGGTTCTGTGGCAACGTCTGTCATTAAAAGATGTACAAAGCAGTACATTAACCTTACACAAACTGTCTACTCGAAAACTACTGGTCGAGTGAGAGCTTATGGCAAATTGTCATCGGAATGCATTTTCCCCATTCTTCTTTGACTTTGGCATTGACATGCTGTTAGTGAGGACTATTTCACCACCTAACTTTTCAGGAAATCACCTTCTACCGGGAGATTCGCTCGCTGACTTAGAATATGCTGACGACAGAGTGCTATTCGGTGAAGACGCTGACCAAAAGCAGTCTTCTAACTACCCTAAGCAACAATGCAAGCATGTTCGGGATGCGGTTCTCACACTCGAAATGCAAACTGTTGCTTCGAGATTGGCTTGCGTCGGCACCTGAACTAGTGATAGGGAATGAAGTAGTCGAACGTGTAGACCGCTTCACTTATCTCGGGAGCCTCACCAGTGCTGATCGTCTGGTGACTGACGAAGTCTCAGCACGAATACAGCAGGCTCGACAGGCTTTTGCTAATTAACGTCGCTTATAGCGTAGGCGAGATACCCGTTTGCTGACTAAAGGACGAGTGTACTGCGCAGTGATTCGCTCCGTTCTACTATACGGATGCGAAACATGGCCAGT
>CALYCR020000342.1:0-14335 GCA_944470395.2 Schistosoma turkestanicum
TCAGCTGGTAGTAGACGAATACAAGCTTTCACTTAACGGGCTTCTGTAGCTTGCATCAGTGGATCATCAACACCTCCGGGTAAGAACCTATCTACATTCAAATAGAGAAACAGAAATATTAGTAAACTATAATGAAATACTCTCTGGAGTCCCTTAAAAAATGTCGTGTCTTCTTAAAAGACACTTCAGAAGTCGCTTTTACCACATTAGTCTTTAAAAGCGTAGAAAGTTCGTCCACAGTTTATTCTACCACATTTGATGTCTAGTTTTTTTTGGATATTTCTCCAAAAGATTATATTGAACTTAAGTACGCATATTAAGCTATGCTCAGTAGTGTTTAGAATGCTATGAGTCATTAGAGGGTTATTTCTGAGACGCCTACACTTGGATGAGTGAAAATCTAGTGATTTCCAACGTCCAACATCTTTTTCACAAGCTAGTATAGACCAATTGATTTCTTTGCAGTTGATTCCTGTTCTTTCGGTATGGTTCCAGGTGTCTGGTAGTGTCCAATGAATGAGGGTATAGCCCCTAGACTGTCTAGTTCTAGTCAGTTGGTAGTTGGTTGTGAGTTTTTTTGTCCCGTGGTTTGAATGAATACATTTGTTTCAAGGCAGTAGGGTTTTGGGATGCCAGTGGCTATCACGTTAGCAGGCCGGAGGTCAGTCAGTTGCAGTGTGGAGAATAACAAGAATAAAAGTTTACTGCTATTAATAAGAAGACTTCAGAACAAAGTAAATAAATATATAACTTGACTTATTAATTGGAAGAGAAGATTGTTCGAGACGACCGAAGTGTAAGAAAGGGAGAGAAAACAGAGAATATAAGCGGGATAAATTAAGTTTGTGATCTGAGGAGATGGCAACAATAACGACTAGCAAGTCTCAAGGCATGCACCAGTTACGGCTTGTCCATCCGTATATGAGTTAGTGTTTATCAAGTCTCTTCTTAAAGCTGTCCACTAAGAAGGCTGTTGTCACCTCGGTTAGGAAAGCACCATAAGTTGAAGCGACTCTTAATGAGATAAAGTGTTCACGAACCTCAGTGTTTGCCCTTTGATGAGTAAATTTTCGAGGACTTGAGGAGCTCTTGAGCCGTCCAACTGATTTCTTGACTTGCTTTGGATACATCTTAGTGTATTCTCGTCCTTATGGAGTGGGGGAGGGAACACTACATTTTCATAACTTAAATGGGACAGAAAGTGGAACGTTCTGCTATCGAACGGAGGCTTGTTCGAAAGGCGTTTTTGTTGCAATTGTCGTAAGACTTTAGATGACAGGACTGTAGAATCCAATTTGAAGGCTTCGTTTTGGGAAAATCGCTCCATATATATACTTGTCACTTGTTGTTACTGACTCTTTCTGTGCTACATTTTGGTACTCTGTGTGACTCCATTTTGTGATGCTAATATTTGTATTTTGTTATAGTTTCTAATTTTATGCCTTTATTGGAGTTTCTACGTTTTCTTGTGAGTTGAATTGTTTTTTAAACTGATACTTAATTATTGCGTCAGCCATATCGGATTTGACACCCTGGGCGGTGGAATTTGAATCTGGACTTGAAGAGTGCAATTTCGGACCTATACGGAATCATTCTTCCAGAATTGGAAACACATTGTGTTAAATTGTGTTACATGACAGTGTAATATTGTTTATGTAACTATATGTACCTTTTAATTAATAAAAGAACCGTTTCCAGAACTGTTCTTCCGAATACAGAAGCTATTCAAATACCCTAACAAGTCTATCAAGACATGTAGATCTTTGTTGACTTGGGACAGCTGCGGAGGAGTTTTAATTAAAATGTGGAAGCAGTCTGTGACATATCTCTATTGCACTACTTTTCACTTTGTGCTATTGAAAGTAAGTCCGTTGTCACCCACCCAACTCTGAAGTTGAGCCAGATCTTCCCGAAGAGCCAGATAATCCTCTCGACTGCTCCTCTCCAAAGTTTAACGTCGTCAGCGGAAAGCACTAACTCTGATGATACCTAATGAGAAAGGTATATCAAACATGCAATATCTTTGACATGAGCTGGTATAAAAAGACTGATATGTTTAAGAAAACGTCTTGTTGTTTTTATAGTGTACCTTGCATTAAAAGCAGACGTAAAAGTAACATAAAAACACTCCAGATCCTCTTCAGCGAGATTTGCGATGAATTATAAGCCCCAAAAGAATGAAAAGAAGAAGACCTGATCAAAATACAAAAGAGGGGAGATCTCAGCAAGTGTGAGAACCGCAAGGGCATCACTTTTATCTCATCACCAGGAAACATCCTCAACAGAGTGTTGTTTAACAAAATGAAGGACTATGTAGACGTTTAACTTCGAGATCAACAGGCTGGATTTCATAAGGATCGATCGGGTACTGACCAAACTGGAACATTGCAGATCATCGTGTAACAGTCAAGTGGATGGGATTCACCACTCTACATCAACTTCACTGAATACGAGAAAGCGTTTGATAGAGTGGACAGCATGACACAATGGAGGCTTCTTCCACATTACGTTATTTCCGAGAAGAAAGTTAACATTATACGGAATATGGATTAAACTGCGAAATCGTTCATGAAGGACAGCTGAAAGATTCGTTTGAAGTGAAGGCCTGTTCCAGACTATGTCGCCAACTCTCATCCTTCTTTTTCATTCTTGTAGTTGATCGAATTATGTAGACATCAACATCTGGAGGGGAACTTGGATTCTAGTAGACAGCCACAACGCAGCTGGTTGACTTAGACATTACAGATGATCTGGCCCTTCCATCCCACACGCAAAAACAAATGCAAGGGAAGATGGACAGTATAGCGGCAGCCTTTGAAGTGATGGGTCTTAACAAGGCAAAAAATCCTTCGATACCACACAATCTGTAACAACCAAATCACACTTGAGGGAGAAACTTTGAAGAGTATAAAAACCTTCACATTTTTAGGCACAGTCACTGAAAAAACACGGTGGATCTGATGCAGATGTGAAGGCGCGCAATGGTAGGACGACGACAGCATTTCTTTAACCTCAAAACGTCTGGAACTCACAGTAACTATCGGCCAAATCCAAAGTCGGAATTTTCAATACAAATGCCGAGACAGTTCTTCTGTAACTATAGGTAGCTTGGCGAACCACGAAGACCATCACCAGGGATCCAAGTATTTATTAACAGTTGTTGACGCGAAATACTAAAGATCCGTTGGACAGATACAATCGGCATTAACCTATTGTGTGAGAGAACAAACCAGATTCCAGCGGAGAAAGAAACCAGGAAGACGAGCTGGGAGTGGATAGAATACACATTGATGAAAGTACCTAATCGCATCATAAGACAAACCTGCACTTGGAATCCTCAATGTGAAAGGGAAAGAGAAAGACCAAAGACCACATTACGCCAAGTAAAGGAGACAGACATGAGGAGAATGAACACTAGTCAGCTAGAACTGGAAAAGAAGGCTCAGGACAAAATAGATTGAAGAATGCTGGCCGGCAGCCCATATTCTTCTAGGTGTAACATGAGCATGTGAGGATACTTTCCAAAGAGAGCGGTAATTTTTCAGGCTGAACAAATGCACAACCACTAACGGTTGGGTTCCAGATAATGACGTTAACGGTGCTTGATGGTCTGCAGACAAAATATGCTGCTCCACTTCAGCAGCATATGTCTTCAGGCCTCCAGGTATAAGACCTGGGTGTGAATGTATAGACCAAATATTCACACCACGACAGGTCCTAGAACAAAGACACGTTCAGATGCTCTACAGTGGTAGTATTCTCCGACCTTAAGGCGGTATTCGACTCTGTCGATTGTCAGGTTCTGTGGAGGTGCCTGTCACTAAAAGGTGTACCAGAGAAATTCAAAAACCTTATGCAAGCTCTCTACTGGAACATTACTGGTTTATTAAGAGATTATGGCGAACTGTCATCGGAATTCTGTACTGCAAGTGGTTCCCGTCAGGGCTGTCCACTCTCTCAATTACTGTTTAACGTTGTCGAGGTTATGCTTTTAGAGTTAACCTTATCTTCATCTGAAATTTCTGGAGTGAACCTTCTCCCAGGATACACGCTTGTTGACTTAGAATATACCGAGGGCATAGTCCTACTTGCTGAGGACGCTGACAAAATTCAATCTCCTGACTACCCTAAGCAACAATGCAAGCATGTTCAGAATGCGATTCTTCCCGTTGAAATGCAAAATGTTGCTTCAGGTTGGTTTGTGTCGGCACCTAAACTAGTGAAAGGGAGTGAAGTGGTTAAGCGTGTTCACCACTGAACAAATCTTGAGAGTCTCGTTGCTGCTGATGGCAAATTAATAAGATGACAGTGACCAATGGTTGGAGGCCATGAAAGCTGTGGCTGAAATTCGTTTGCAGTATCTTAGATGTATTCACTCTTAGTGTTCTCTGAAATTCCACTCTTCTGAATTCATTATCACCTATATATTTCTCTTCCAAAAGTTATCTCAATGAATCATTCTTCTTGAATAATTTCTTCGAACCTCAGTCTTCTTTATAACCAGTTATACTTCTGTTATCTATACCGCTATAGGATTTGAAGTGACAGTTGCGTCTCTGTGCTAATTCGTTGTGACAACTTGAACTGGAGTACGTACGTACAAAGTTCCACGTTGCAACTGACTGACTGAATGATTGACTTTAGAAAATCGACTAAAGTGGGTTGCGGATTCTGTGGGAACGGAGTACTGAAGTTTTTTCCCAGCAGCATATCTAAGCCAGAAGACAAAATCTTAACATGATTTAACAAGACCATTCGTCCCAATCTTTTAGCAACCTTGACACCTATTAGAGAATGTGTCCTTTCATGAATCCATGCTGTTATAAACATACTTTGTTCTTGTTTAGCGATCGTGTTTACATTATTCACTCGTTAGCAGAAATTTGTGTGTCTTTATGACGGACTAAATCTGGCTACTAATACCGTCTGGGATAGATACGAGCGCGTGCGGTTGTAAGAGACTTACGTAATAGTAATCTGGTGCCACAATAAATTTCATGTGTTCTGTTCATACTAGATATCTAACAGTAGACAATGTGGTGTCAGTGCGACTCAGTTCTCCTTTTTTTTCCTGGTAGGAGTGTCTCTTGAGATGGAAAACTTCAGAGTCTAATAATCACCGAGTTCTAAGTTGAATCGCAGTTTCTTTACTGAGCCGTTAAGAACTGAAGGAAGAACTGTTCGAACCTGACGAAAGGCCCTGTAGAAGACAACCTACTAAACAATGACACTTATAGCTGCCAATCTTAAACAAAACTGTTGCCAAATCGTTTCATGAACTGATGTCGTATCAGTATTCACTTAGTTGTAGTCAATAATTTTGGCGTCAGGAAAGCACACTTCAGACGTTCACATGATCACGAAACATCAGCAGGCAAAAATAGTAAAGCGCGCATCCTTAATTCAGGAGATTATGAATTATTAATCTATAGGAAACGAGTATACGAGTCCGTTATATTGTTCTGAACATTTGGAACACATCCTCTTATGTTGCTAGAAAAGACAATGAATTGTTGGATGATAAAAAGAGGTTTCGATAGGATATGATGTATCTAGTTATAATATATTCACATGTACGTGAATATCTAAAAAAAAACAAGATGTTAAAATGACTATTTAAACCAGATAGTCAGAAAGGAAATGGATTTAGAGGCCAATGTTCGGAGAGGCCAATACAGATTCAGATTTGTGTTTTGAAAAGAAAAGGCTTATGGCTTCTTTTAGTTTTCCTTTAGTGAGCTTCTGAAGCTATCCAGTCTTTTCCTGAACCAGTTAACAGAAGGTGAGGTTCCAAGAATTTATGACTCAGTGTGACAACATGTATTCCATAGGTAATTTTTCGCTCTCGTGTTTTTTATCTCCTACTATTTCCTCTAACTTGTCTTAATAAAGTAGTAGGAAGAAGAGGAGATTTATCGCGTCCAAACTTATTCAATAAAACTATGTACTTCAAAATCAGATCACTTCTTAATCTTCAATAAGAGGGGGGGGAAGAGTTCTGGATTTTAAGATGCTCTATGTAGAATAAACCACGGAGATCTTGAATGATTCAAGTAGCTAGCCCTATACGTTTTCCAAGATATCAGTAATCTTTAAAAAAACAGGAGCTCGAGGCCTGAAAGCAGTTTAGAAGTCTGAATCTTACTGAGGTTTCGTGTACCGTGATGGCCATGCTGGTATCTATCGTGATTAATGTCTGTCTTCAAACCCATTGCGCTCTGAAACCCTTAGCCGCCGTCACATGCAGACGAATTGTGGTCTTGAAATCATGACTTATTATTACTCTTAGATAATAGCGAGACCGGATCACGGGCAACAACTCCTTCCTAGTACATATCTGTATTGCCTTTTTATCCATGATACACGTAAAGATACATTTGGCCGCCGGCACCAGACATGTAATAGACCGGGTATCTAGAATGTCCTATTCAGTTTGAAGTGAGCTTGCGTTTGCATACCCGATTATTTTTCTCCTTTTTTATCATCAGCTTAAAGAATTATAGCGAACTGTGAAGTCTGTTTACATATAGCATAAAAAGTAAGGGACCCAAGATAGATCTTTGCCGTGCTTTGCTGGCTTCCAGGAGGATCACCAAGAGTTTAACGTGAATTTCTGTCTTTGACCAACCAAGAAATCTTTGGTCTACTTAAGAAGAGGTTTGGCAACTGTTAAATCTTCTGGCTTTAAGAGAAGTTGATCGCTCGACACATTATTGAATGCTTTGCTAAAGTCCATGTGAACAACATCCGTTGATTTTCCACCATCTAACAACTCCATTCATCTGTCCTACTAAAGATAGGTTTGCTTGGCATTATAATCCTCTGGTAAAGATATGATGTTCACTGTTTAGCAAGTTATTTTTTCCTCAGGGAGATAGTAGTAGCCATTTTGACTAATCTTTCTAGTATCCTAACAACAACACTGGTAAGGCTCACCGGTCTACAGTTTGAATGAAACTATCTTGATTTATTATCTTATAAATTCGGATGACTACTGAATCTTTTCAGTCAGTATGAGATATATCAATAAATGCTATGACTTTGAAGAGTATTTTGATAGGTTTGGCAGATGAACTTACCACATAGTTCTGTCAGTTCCATACGAAATTATTTAAAATATGGCGAACTATACCCTCATCCTTTACTCCAAAGGGGTGAGAAAACTTTATAGTTTATTCACGGGCAAGCAGCATCATCAACTCAAGGACTAAACATCAAGCCTCACGTTAAAAACTTACTCTTTTGAGCACAACCGAGCTAGAGTTAAACTCCTACTGACCTACAGAATCCTTCATTTCACTATTAACATGAACCTTTGGGAAAATATCCGGGATTTAGAGGTATGACATGGCAAACTGGACTGCCGGTACATCTGCTTTTGATGAGTAGTCAAGTTCTGAAATTCACCACCTGCTGAGGTGTCTGATTAACTTCTACGAAGCTTTGCAATCGAGACATTAAAGACTCAGAACAGTTATTCATACTAATGTATTATTATTTCTACAACAACAAGGTCACTGTTTAGAGGAAACTAGAAAGATGGAAAAATGGAAGCTATTATGTTACACAGAAAACCACATTACCATTGAAATAAGATAGAAATGTAATAGTTCACCATCAGTTTCTAATGCATACAAAGTTTCGTTTCTCGTGAGTCGTTAATCCCTTCTTTCTTTTCCGTCCACGGGGATATGCAACAAGTCCAAGAAACTCTAAACATCAACGATTACCAAATACATGCGATTGAACTGTTGAGATAAATTAATTTATGCATATTAGATGCTTCGGAAATATTGGGAAGTGGACTGTTGGTCTTTTGACCTGAAGGTCATCATTTCCGAAATGGCAAGTGCGGTTGACACAAACCAGACGGACGTTAAGCAGAATCCAGAAGAAATCCAAGACTTGACTGCATCTGTAAAAAATAATTTTTGTCTTGATATTAATTAGATCTCAGTTATGCTGAAGAATATACAGGAATCATTTAATACAATGAGTGAACAGCTCATGGAAAAAAATATCCTTTTTCCAAAAATATTCCATTTTGAAATGCTGTTTGTCATTTATCTATTCAAAAAGTTTCAGTTTTCAGATTGATAAAGGATTTAGTGGTATAAAGTTAGTTAAATTGATTACTTGCATAAATCTTTCTAAGATTTAGAAGCTTATCATCTAAGGAATGTGTACACTGACACCATTGCAAACAATTCTGAGACATATCACTCAAATTCAATAACCAATGTTTACGATTGTCATTTGGAACTCAGCCAAGTAGTCTACTCTTATTAATACGACTCAATCCACTTTACAGTGACTTCATGCATTTGTGCCATGCTTCGGTTTGACTTTCTGTAGCTCTCTTCCGACCCACCTCTACATTAAACACCATCGCTCGTCGAGGCAGTCCGTGGTTGGGCATTCTTATTACATGTCCTGACCATCTTAGTTGATGAAGATCTACCTCACCAATCGATTTTTTATTGTTATCTGTTACTCTAACCACAGCAGTGCTTACTCGATAGTCCGAGAATACACGAACGATTGTTTAAGGATGTCTGTGATTGAACCTACGGTCATCTTACTTTTAAAGGCCATGTCTCGTAGCCTTAAGATAAAACGGGGCTAGATGCTGTACAGTAAATTCGTTCTCTTGTTAGTAGACAAATATTTCACCTACACCACCAGTGAAGCAAATTGTCAGGAGCCAAACAAACTTTCTGGATTTTTGGTGAAATCTTGTTAAACACTGACTTGTCACAGCTGGTGTGTTTTTCACGATAAATGAAATGATTGGTACATTCAATTACTTTACTCCTTATCACTGACACCGGGCAATTCTGAAGCAACATTTCACGTTTGCAATGAAGGGATTGTATCCCAAACGTGCTTGGATGGTTTTTAAGGTTGTCAATAGACTATAGTTAGTCAGCATCTTCACCAGACAACTGTACTATCTGTAAGTTATCAAGTGAATCTCCTGTAACATTAGTTTGAGACGTTATTATACACATGGAAGTCAGAGGTAATCCTTCCCTAAATTTCTTCATATCAGTTAAGGGAACTTCGTTAATGAGAAAAAATTCCCCTTAGTCGACTTTTTCTTAACTGAACTGTTTCTAAGATCAGTATTTAATCTCCTTTACTTATTTTTACTTACTCATCGTTTTTTTTTCATTATCCTCACATTCTTACCTGTCACTTCATAGTCTTGTTCTGTTGTCGTGTGACACATTTTGATGTCCATTCGTACTAATATTTGTGTTCAAATAAATAGACAAGCTGTTAGTAGTATCAGTAATCATCATACACTCCGAGTAAACAAATCCGGGTTTAGAAGTAGTGAAATCTGATCAGTTGATGTGGTTGGGATATGTGTTACGCCAACCTAACCACCGACTGCCTCGACGAGCAATGTTTTGTGGTGTAGGTTTAGGCTAGAAGAAAGTTAGGGGCGACCAGACCAAAACATGGCAGAAATGCATGAAGTCATTGACAAATGGACTGAGTCATGTTGGTAGATGTAGGTTACCTGGTTAGGTTCCACGAGACGTAAGTCACCAATGGTTAGAGACCTTCAATAACATGGCTCAAAATCGTTTGCAGTAGTGCATGTGCGCATCCACTCTTTGTGTTCTTTCAAATTCTAATCGTCTAGATTCGTCAACACCTCTACCTTTGTCTTTCTAAACGTATCTCGCTGAGGCATACTTCTTGAATAATATCTCGGGACCCTAATCTCTGCGATTACTGCTAACACTTTTACTACATCTACTACAATGGGATTTGAATTGACAATTGCGTCTCTGTGTTGATGTGGTATGGCAACCTGAACCGGTGTACTTATGTACGAAGTTCTTTGTTGTAACTAACTGACTGATTTGTTTTTACAATACAGACAGTTCAGGTTGCCATACCACATCAGCACAGAGACGCAACTGTCAGTTCAAATCCAAGAGTGATAGCGATACCTTGGCGTGGTGGTCGGGCTTGCCTATCGTGATGACCCAGCTGAGCTATATTGGCTGGAACTTATGTTTCTGAAGGTTCTACCATGCTAGGCAGGTCGATTGGAGAACGATGAGACTATAAGCAGCTACTCAAGGTCTGAGGGCGAAGTCGTACTGCTGGCTGACTGCAGAGTGGTGTGACAGCAGTAAGGTGTTTCCCTCGGACAACCAGCATCTGCAGCGATGCTGCCTTCTCACAGAGAAGGAAGGAAGGGTTAGAAAATGTCGACCGTAAAAATGTCACACCTCAACCTACCTCACGGATTTCCTTCTCCGTCGGTAAGTGTGCCTGCCCACTAAGGGCTTTTAAGAACGGAGCTAATAATACTCAAAAACCCTTTCATAAAAAGGCCGTGCGTGACCGGCCTCAAGCAGTTGTTATCCGTTGGGCTCTGCGGTCACGCACCCAGGTCTCTAAGACCAACACACTAATCTATCTTCCTTTTCAGGTCCCTCAAGAAACAAACAACCTTCCAGTGGTGTGTGGTTAGTGACAATCGCCCTCATACCCCGTAATAGCACACGAGAGACCAAATTGGTCACAATCAAATCCTCCTCCTATTATCTTTCTCTCTGTTTTTTACAATAGTTTTTTTTCAAGCAAAAAAAACAGAATTATTATTTCCTTAATTCAATCATTCATTCATTTAATACTAGATGATTTATCTAAAAGAGTTGATGATGTTGAAAAGAATATTGGTGAAATTATCAATAATCTTGATGGTGATAATGTTACTGGCGCTAATGATTAATTAATCGCGCAAAATCTTTTGTGTCTTGAACACAACGTGTCTTTTCTGTTTATATATATATATATTTAATGAAATTGTTAAAGATTATTACTCTTGTTATTTCAAGTTTTCTCTCTCTTTCTCTGTGAACGCGTGTGTGTGTGTGTGTGTGTGTGTGTGTACGCATTTAATCTCGTTTTCGATTATATAATATCATCTGTATAATAAATATAATAAAACCTTTTTTTTTGTTTGTCAAAAAAGTATGTCGTGATTTGCGTTAAAATATATATGAAACTTAACAATAATAAATAGGCTTACACAATAGGCTGTCTAAATGTTCTGATTATACAATCGAGTGTGAATGAGTCCCTTAGTGGTTGTGTACATTCCAACTGGACTAAGTCATGTCGGTAGATGATGTAGTAGGTAGGCTACTTGGTTTGTGTCCGCGAGATGTAAGTCATCAATGGTTCGTAGAGATCTTGAATGACATGTCTGAAAATCGTTTGCAATGGTACAGGTGCATCCACTCGTTGTGTTCTCCTCAACTTTAACCTTCTGAATTCCTCATCTCATCTCTATGTTTCTCTTTCTAAAGATATCTTAATGAATTATACTTTTCCAATCATGTCTTCGAACCGTAATCTTCTTTATTACTGCTAATACTTCTACTATTGCTATCACTATTGGATTTGTACTGACAGTTACGTCTGTGCGCTAATGCGGTATGGCAACCT
Source organism: Schistosoma turkestanicum (assembly GCA_944470395.2). Taxonomy (NCBI): domain Eukaryota; kingdom Metazoa; phylum Platyhelminthes; class Trematoda; order Strigeidida; family Schistosomatidae; genus Schistosoma; species Schistosoma turkestanicum. The sequence goes on from CALYCR020000342.1 coordinate 11,479, forward strand.
GATCATCTGATGTACATACGTATGTACGAAGTTCTGCGTTGTATCTCTCTCTCTGTCTCTGTGAATAGTCCACTCTTCCTTTCTAAATGCAATTACATCTCTGTGCTGATGTGGTATGGCGACATGAACTGATGTACTTACATACGAAGTTCTACGTTGCAACTGACTGACTCATTGACTTCTAAATGCTCTCTATATGGTTACAACATGATGTGTATAACCAATGCTAATTAGGTGTTGTTTATGGAATGCAGAGGATGAAAAACGGATGTCAAGCGCTTTAACCGTGTTGATGGGCATGTTGATGTATCTATCTACTTAGAATTGCGAGATCTTCATTCCAAACCAACGGTATACACATGGACCCTCAGGATCCCAATTCAGTAAATAGGGTACGGATATGTTGTCTATCACTGGCTCCGATGGGACTATGTATCCTAACATTGCTCTCCTCTACCTTGTCAATGTTAGACTTATGGATCTAAGGTTTGTGGAGTGGCCGCCTGAAAAAACTGCATCTTTATTTTATATATGGTTTTTTTAAAAAAAGATCATTGTTCGTAGCTTTTAAACTTTGATAAACGTATCAACATACATTTAAACAACTTTCTTATAAACTTTAAGCGTTCAATAAATATGATGACCTTATATTCTACTTATGATTATTCTTAATTATATTGAATATAATTAGGGTAAGACGTGTGAAAATTTATCAACTAATCGACTGATATCTTGTATTGATTGATTTGTGGGGAGGCAGTTGAATTGGTCTCAGTTCATAATGTGTCATTTATTATTTGTTAAAATCACGAATTGACCAATGTTAGACCACTATTAGAAACCTGGAATCATTGGATGGCTGTCTCCTAGTATGGGATTCATCAGCATTGTACATCTATGACCATCTGCCTGTGGAAATCGAACCAGAGATCGTTGGGTTGCCCACTGAAGACTATCGATGAGGTCGTGCAAGACCATGGATTGATGAAAGTTAGAAACTAATTTCGTTTGAATGCCGGCTCAGTATGGTTTAGAGGTTAAGCGTTCGTGCGCGAGACCAAAGGTCCTCGATTCGAGTCCTGCGACCAGAAATCGTGGATGAGCACTGCCGATGAGCTCCAGTGCTTCCAGGTTTCTACCGGTGGTCTAACATTCATTGAAGCATGATTTCAATGGAATTCAACAATCTTCATAACCTTGTGTTGAGAATTCATTATTTATGTCATGAGTCGTTTTGGTTAGTGAAGATTTATTGGTTTCGATAAGATAATCGTAGTATGTAATTAGATGCCTTAATGGACACAATTTATAATCGGTTCCTATAACGTAGATGCATTATGTAGCTTCCTGTATGTTGCATTTTTTGTCACCAAGCTATATTCATCCCGTTGAAAGATAGTTTACGCAATAGAGGGATCAGTTTAACTAATATAGTGTCTAAAATATTAACCTCCATAGTAATTCGACGCTTAACTACAGCTCGTGAAAACAAGGCTAGTCTCAAACGTGGATATATGGACCACATATTCACACTTCGTCAGGTCCTAGAACCTAGACGCAGTTTCAGACGTCCCAAAATAGTTGTATTCGTCGACCTTAAGGCGGCATCTGACTGCCGGTCGTGGAGTTCTGAGGCAGTTTCTCATTGAAAGGAGTACCAAAGAAGTACATTAACCATATACAGGCTCTCTACTCGAAAACTACTGGTTGAGTGAGAGCTTATGGTGAACTTTTATCCGCATTTCTTACCTCGAGTGCTGTTCGTTATGGTTGTCCACTCCATTCTTTCTTAACTTTGTTATTGACATGCTCTTAGAGACGACACTTTCATCGTATAACTTTTCAGGAACTTAACTTTTGCCGGAAGATTCACCTATAGACTTAGAATATGCAGTTGATATAGTTCTGTTAGGCTAATACACTGACAAAATGCAGTCTTCCAACCACCGTAATCAACAATGCAATCATGTTCGGGTTGCAATTATTCCCCGTCGAAGTGCAAAATGTCGCTTCAAGGTTGGCTTGTATCAGCATCTGAACTAGTGATAGGGAGTTAAGCAGCTGGGCGTGTTCACCACTTCGCTTATCTTGGGAGTCTCATCAGTGCTGATGGCCTAGTGTGTGACGAAATCTCAACACGGATACAGAAGGTTCTATTGGCTTTGCCAACCTGCGTCACTTATGACCCAGGTCTGATATCCGTTTGCTGATTCAAGGACAAGTCTACTACGCAGCAGGTCTCTTCGTTCTACTTTATGGTTTCCAAACATGGCCAGTCAGAGTAGAGAATATTCGTCAGTTACTAGTATTCGATCATGGGCACTGGGACCATGGAGTATGCAATCATGGGGTTAGGAAAATGATACTACGTAAGGATGGCCGATAAACTCATGAAGTAGTGAATGTTCATCAGTTGAGGTGGTTGGTGAAACGTGTTACAGATGCCCAACCAAAGACTGCCTCGACCAGCGATATTTTGTGATATAGGAGTAGACTAGAAGGGGCCAAACCAAAACATGGCAGAAACCCATAAAGTCACTGGCAATTAGACTGTGTTATGCTGATAAATGCAGACTACTCGGTTGGCGTCTGCGAGATGATAGTAACCAATGGTTAGAGACCTTGGACGACACGGCTCAAAAATCGTTTGCAATGGTGCAGGTGCAACTACTCGTTGTGTTCTCTCAAATTCTAATCGTCTGAATTCCATGTGACCTTTTTGTCTCTTCAAATTTGTCTCACTGGATTATACTTCTTGAATAATTCCTTCGAATCCTAATCTCCTCCATTACAGATAATACTTCTACTACCTATACTATAATGACATGGCTCTCTAGTGCCTCCAGGTTTCTAATGT
>CALYCR020000343.1:0-14327 GCA_944470395.2 Schistosoma turkestanicum
AGTATTTTCTTAACTGTCCCAACGACGTTTCTATGATATATAAATAAACGAGAGTTGTATGCTTGATTGTATTGTGATTGCTGGGTGTTTGTAGAATATACATTCTACGCTTACAAAGCCTTTTTTCCTTCAGCTTGGGATTCAAGGTAGCCTACCTGGACGCTGGTAATTGTCTCGTTCGCGTTTATTGACTAAGGTAAACTCGTAATAGCTTCAAGAATACTTAGTGACGAGCATAATAGGCCCCCATAAGTGCCTCACTGGTTACATGTTTTTAGTATTCTGTATGCTTACATTTGGTATGGTTTTTCTAGGAGAGAGAAGATACTCTTAGATGAAGAAAGATATATAAACAGCTACGTTAGGTAATTGAAGGTAGTCGACAGGAATTCATAGACTTCAATTTCATGTGAGTTTATGTTTGCTACCGAACAATATTTGCAAAAGTAAGCAGATTTAATGTTCCTTGTTCGTTGTTGACCTGTGTCAATCAGTGCAAAACCCTACTAAGTCGTAATCAACACTATGTTTTTCCGCGTCAGAAAAATCAGCAGTTCCCTCTTGTAAACTAGCGGCAACTAGTATGAAAGTCAATTTCAAGAGTCCTTGTTGATTGTTTCCACGCATAGTACACATACAATGTTTATCTACTTAGATTAGTGACCATATTACATTCTGAATAGAGGATTTTGATCAGCGCTGAGAACTTAACAGACATAAATTATCACTGAAATCATGAATGAATCATTATTAGACCACCTTCAGGAACCTAGTAGCACTAGACAGTCGTTTCGTCCTGGTATGGGACTCATCAGCAGTGCGCGTCCATTGTAGTGCCTCCACATATATTCAGGTTGGCTTGCCTTTAACTTGGTTAAGCCTTTTCGATCAATTTATTGAACCAAGCCATTTGTATTGCAACAATTTATATGTACCATTCGTTCTTATTATTGTCTGGTTTGTATGAGCTCATATGACTTGTCCCACTTGTATTTTGACCTTGTCAACCATTCGTCGCTCTTATTCATGTGTGTGCATGCTTATCTCGATGGTCACATGTCTGTCTTATTTTTGCCTGGCTATAAATTCTTAGACAAGCATCATTATCTCTGAGAGTTGGCTCACTTGCCTTTTCCACATCGCTTCATCCGTTCATTCGCCTATTCACTCGCTTGCTTACTTTCCGGAGCTCGCATGACGATTTTATCTTTAAGCACTTGTAATCTTCTGTTCTATTTGTAGTGTGCCAAAAATAAACGTATTCAACACTTTGAGTTCACCTTCTGATTTATAAACCGTCAGACGCTAGTTAGTAACGATTGTCTGGATGAGATAATGACGAAGATTAAGAGCACATTGAAGCCGTCCACCACACCATAACTCCATGACGCCGTTTCATGCCGGCCTAGTAGCCCAAAGTTTAGACATTCACGTGCACGACCGAAGGTCCTCGGTTCGAATCCTGCCAGTAACAGTGGTCATGGATGTGTCACTGTCACTGATGAGTCTCATACCAGGACGAAACGGTTGTTCAATGTATCTAATGCTGGCCTAACAATGATGATTCATTCATAATTTCAATGTCAAACAACCATCTCCTGAGTATTTGATGACTAACTTTTGTAAACACAACTATTTCAGAATACTGTAAACTGCTGATTGTATGTTTATTGATTAAAAACTGTATATTTGTCAAGAACAGATATCAGGGTACACAAACATATACATAACAAAAAAAAACCTATTTCTCCTTTTGTCAATATGACTCAATTTATTCAAATTACTGTGTACACTTTCTCACTTCAATCTCATTTTACATGCATAGGAAGTAATATATCTATATATAGGTGAGTGACTATCATTCATATATTCAAATGAATTCAAATTTGATCGATCGACCGATCGATCGATCGAAACTTTGCAATAAATAATGAAACGCAATGAAATTTATGCACAAACAACTCTTATTTACTCAACTAATTTGAATTCAATGTAATCGATCTCAAATGTCAAAAGTTTTATAACAAACACGTGTATGAATAATTATAAACAGACTGAATATATAAGTGTGTGCGTGCAGTTGATGGATGGATGGATAGATAGATGTTGACCTCTACAGATTTTCATAACTCAACTTTTGTTAAGTGAAAGTCAGTACAGAGAGTGTTGATAAATAATATTGTATTTGCATTAGGGGGTTGTGAATATGGTTAAGTTATATACATTTGAAATCATGAATCGATCAATGTTAGACTACCATTAGAGAGAGACCTGGTAGTGTTAGTGACTAACTTCGTGAGAAATCTTCTCCGAGATCTAGGTGAGAAGTTGTGACCAGTGAAGTTCAACTTATTCGGATTAGGACAGTAACTACCGAAGACAGTGTATGAGGTTGTCCAAGACTGTGAATTAATCTAAGTTAGACATGAACACTGTTAGATACTGGCTCAGTGGTCCAGAGGTTAGACATTCGCGGGCGAGACCCAAGGTCGTGAGTTCGAATCCTGCAAGGTTCAAGGAGTCGTGGATGAGCACTACTGATCAGTCACATACTAAGACGAAACGGCCGTTCAATGCTTCCAGGTTTCTTTTAATGACGCTCTAACAATGATTAATTGATGATTTCAAATTATTTTTTTACACCAGCAACAGTAATGCTTTACCTAATTACTTTGTGCATTTATCATTCTGATCACATTTATTTACAGGATGTAATAGTACTAGCGTAAACAATGATTGATTATTTCCTTAATCATGTTATTCATTTTTGTTTTACTTAACTCCTCTGTTTGAACTCAATCAATGTTCAATGATTTTGTTTATATTTTTCAAATAAACATCATAGAGCATTTATTATTGTAATAGTTTGATCATATGTAAATTAGGAAAGGTTTTTTTTTCTGTTGCACAGTTATGCACAATGAATAATTTTTAAAAAATGCAGCAAAAGTGATGTTGTGAAAAAGTTTCATCAAAGAAAAATAAAGATAATAATCATTGAAAATTTACTAAAAAAATTAGAGGAAATCCGGACAATTATGTAACAAATGTTGATACTGAACAACTGATGAATCTCATATTATAAGCAAAAAACAATTGTCCAATGTTCTATGATTTTCGGTAACGCTCTAACTAATGTCAACTAATGTTGTTAAACACCTGTGGTGCGCGCTACTTATAAGTAGTATATGACGTGAGTGTAAACGTAATGTCTGGCAGCAGAAGATGGAGGAAGATCAAGAAAGGAAGAGTGGGAACACAATGGAATTTGTATGAAACGCATGAATAAGTGAAATGTCAGACAATGGATTGAAGATTTGCAAATTAACGGTTACGATATGGTTTTCCTATTTTACTGAGTAACTCTGTAATTTTCGTTAAATAAAATTCGGTTGCCCTCATCTGTGTTCTCCTGGACTACACACCCACAAATTATATTCATTCTCACACGAATTGTTAACTCCACATGGAGTCCTTCTGAGGCTACTGTCGATCCATAGCCCGGATAAAGTAATACGGTTAGGCATGGGGTTAGTAACCCCATCCCGTGGAAAACTAACTCGCTACAAAAAAAGCTTACGAGAAAAAAATCATTCAAATCATTTTAACTCTGCTGCCCTGGGAGTTAGAAGTTGTTCATTCTATGTTGTAGTTAAACATCTTTACTTGTGCAAATGAACCTTGTTAAAAGCAACTACAAACAATATCATCCATAACATTGTATAATCATCCTTTCGTTATATCACGAAATTGACCAAAGTTTTCAATGTTAATCAGTGGATTTTTTTAATTCATTGATCAGAAGATTCAGTGTATCCCTTTATAACTTGATGCTGTAAGCCTCGATACCTGGATAGAATGTCGATATTCACCGCGATAGAGTCTTATTTTCGGCTAATTTTCATTCATCTTCAAAGTAATGTCACTGTCAACATTTTCTACCATCCATAATATCTCCTCAGAATCGGGTAATCATAGTTTCGATTAACTGAAATCCGAATGAATCTTAATCAGGAATATTTAATTTTTTCCTACGGTTCAATGAATTGTTTGAGTTTCATGGTTGAAATCACAAACTGATCTAAGCCAGCAAGTAATGGTTGGTAAAAGTTAAATATATTAACACCATTGGATGCTGATTCGGTGGTCAAGAGGTTAAGCGTTTTTGAACGAGATCGAAAGTCTTGTGTTCTCTTACAGCGTTTCACGTTCAGGGATGCGCGTTACTGATGAGTCCCATACCAAGACGAGACGGTTATCCAGTACTTCCAAGTTTATAATGATGATCGATTCATGATTCCAAATATTGTATCGAATTTATGAATGGAATTTGAAATTCAACTGAAGCATCAACAAATTCATTAGATAGTCAAGTCTAATTAGAAAAGTTTTCAAGATAATTTCAAATGAAAGTGAGTTTTCGGTTACGTTTAAAGTCTCATTGAAAATTGAACTGAGCAAATATTGGTCAATACTTTATCTAACTAATATGATCTGAAAAGCAAAATAATGTAAGTTTTTTAGAAGATATTTTAAAATGTTTGGTGAATACTGACTGAGCAGTGTCTGTGTCTGCCTTGATTAAAGCAACGTGTAGTTTAAACTATTGGAAAAAATACAAAAGTTTCAGAAAAGATGTAACGTACACAAAAGAACTATTGGAGATTCACAGTACTCTATACTCATATAACCTTGTTATTCAATTGTCATTTGAAATATTTAGTCATTTGAATGACTAATTTATAAATTTATAGAGTATTAGAAGTTTTAAGTGGCCCGTGATTTGACTCCAGTTTGGACGAATAATTGAGTCTGTGAAGAAAAATAAACCTTCAATTATCCTTAGACGCCTAACTTGAGCTCGTGAAGAGCAGACTCGAGAAAATCAGGCTGGTTTCCGACCTGGACATGGATGTACAGACCATATTTTTACACTACGACAGGTCCTGGAACACAGACACGCATTCAGGCGTCCGACAATAGTTGTCTTCCTGGACATTTTAGGCGACATTCGACTCTGTGGATCGTGAGGTTCTGTGGCAGTGTCTGTCATTGAAAAGTGTACCAAAGAAGTACATTAACCTTATACAAGCTCTCTACTCAAACACCACTGGTCGAGTGAGAGCTTATGGCGAACTGTCATTGGAGTTGGTTACTTCAAGTAGTGTCTGTCACGAATGTACACTTTCCCCATCCTTGTTCAATTTTGTAATAGACATGCTTCTAGATATAACATTATCTTCGTCACGACTTTTTGGAGTAAACCTTCTAGCAGGAGATTCACTGGTTGACTTAGAATATCCCGATGACGTAGTTCTATTTAGTTAAGACCATGACAAAATGTAGTGTCTGCTGACTACCCTAATCAACAATGCAAGCATATTCGGGATACGGTTTTCCCCCTCGAAATGCAAAATGTTGCTTCAAGATTGGGTTTCATCGGCAACTGAACTAGTGACAGAGAGTGAAGTAGTTGAGCGTGTAGACCAATTCACTTATCTTGGGAGTCTAATCAGTGCTGATGGCCTAGTCTCTGACGAAATCTCAGCACGGATACAGAAGGCTCGATTTGCTTTTGCCAACCTACGTCACTTATGGCGTAGGTGAGATATCCGTTTGCTAACCAAAAGATGAGTGTACTGTGCAGCAGTTTACTCCGTCTTACTTAATGGTTGTGAAACATGGCCAGTGAGAATAGAAGATATTCGTAGGTTACTTGTTTTCGATCATAGGTGTCTTCGAAGCATTGCTCGTGCATTATGGGACAACCGAGTAAGCAATGCTGTTATTAGGAAAAAAATTCTCATTTAGTTGATACACAGATAATACACATTTAGAATCATGTTACACAAAGAAAATCAAAACTCAGTATCATACAATGACGAAAATGTTACACATTGAGAGTAAAACTACTGTCACTAATATGTTAGGATATTCATCCAATGTCCTAAAAGAATTATTTGTAAGTCTAATTCAATTGGTCAGTTCCTACTGGTTAATTTCTACTGGTCCATATTATGGTCGTCCTAGCTATCAGTGTCACTTCAAATATTTTTGTTTCCTATTGATCGCCTTAACTGTCAGTGTCACAGACTTCGATGCGTTTTCCTATCCAGCCTATCTGTATAAATACGCATTATCTGTAACGTTTTACGAATCAGGATCCTTAGACCGGGATCCTGATTCTCTTCTGGACTCGGACCTCGTACTTTCTGTATGCTTGTAGAATACATGTTATACTTCATATCAAGTCTTCTTATTTTACTCAATATGAGGGTTGGGATAAACGGATTTGATTAGCATGTTGTGTCGCTGGATCCTCAATCCTCGCTCTCGTTTTTCGACTAAGGTAAACTTGTAATAATAGTTCAAGTATATCAAAAAAGTGACCTGTTTACGTTGAATGCGTGTAACAACATAATATCACTGTAGAAATAAAACTTGTGCAATAAAAACATCAACCAATATCATGATTTCAACTTATCATAAATCTATATTCATTATTAACATAAATTAATAATTGTTGACAAAATGAATTATTAAAAAATGTGTACTTTTGTTGTAGTAGATCAGCTGAGTTAAAAAAAAAACAAATTATTTATTCTGTCACATCAGCTTTATAAATATATATAAATACAGATAATTGATATATTTTCGATTTTTGTCAATCATAAAATCAATCCATTTTATCTAGAAGTACATAGAGAATAACAATTATCATACAACAATAATAACAACCTTTCAGATATGGAATTTATAAAAGAAAGAATAAGTGTTGAGTGTTGACCACTTCACTTATCATGAGAAACTTATCCGTGTTTGATGGGATATGAGTTAAGTATGTCCAACTGTGGTGTGAGCTACTTATAAGTAGTATGTGACGCGAGTGTAAACGTAATGTCTGGCAACAGAAGATGAGGGAAGATCAAGAAAGGAAGAGTGGGAACACAATGGAATTTGTATGAAACGCATGAATAGTGACAATGGATTGATGTTTTGCAACAGAAACAGTCCAGTTCGATATGATGAACTGATATTTTGCAACTTAACAATTTACGATATGGTTTTCCGATTTTACTCGGTTGCCCTCACCTGTGTTCTCCTTCACTACACAACCACCGACTTCCTCGATGAGCGATGTTGTAGGGGTAGGCTGGAAGAAAGTTGGGGCCGATCAGACCGGAACATGGAACAAATCAATGAAGTCATTGACAAGTGGACTGAACCGTCTTAGTAAGTGTAGACTACCTGGTTGGTATCCGCGAGAAAATAGTCACCGATAGTTAGAGATCCTGAATTACATGGTTCGAAATCGTTTGCAATGGCGCAAATGCATCCATTCTTTGGCTTTTCTCAAATCCTAATCTTCGGAATTCCTGATCAACTTTAACATTCTCTCTTTTAAAATTTATTTCACTAGATAATTCTTATGGAATCGTTTCTTGGAGTCGTAATCTTCTTCATTATAGCTGATACTTCTACTAAATATACTCTTGTAGGATTTTAAGTGATAATTATGTCTGTGTGCTAATATGGTATGGCAACTTGAAATGATGAACGTACGTAAAAAGTTGTTCTACGCTTCAAAGATGTTCTTGTATTGGAAAGGCTACTGTTGATTATAAAGATATTCATCGAATATTTTGAAAAAATTAATTTCCTATTGCTTTAGCGATGTCGACTATCTATCATAGATTGATTAAATTTAGACATCAACACTGTTGGATGCTAGCTGAGTGATCAAGAAGCTAAGCGTTTCGGGTGCGAAGCTGATGGTTCTGGGTTTGATTTTCACCAACAGGGGTCATGGATGCACTATGCCAATGAGTCGCCCATACTAGGACAAAACAGTTGTCCAGTGCTTTCAGGTTTCTATCCATAATTTCAATGAATATCTGTCGTACATTTCAAGAACGAGGTAATAAATGCTATTTTTGTACGTACTCACAAGTCAAGTATTTCTCACTAACTGGCTAACAAATGAAAATGATTGCAGAATATAAGTGACTTTACAGGCATAAATAGGTTAAGGGATAAGCAACATTTTAAACTAAGAAGAATAAATTATTTAACAAAAAATACATGACTCAGTTATAGCTTTCGTAACTCATTGTTATTGATGAAACAATCTTCTCTCGATTTGAATTACTTTCAAGACTATGGTATAGTTTACCACGATATATTCTTTGTTAACCATCATGCCTGCTGCACATGCACGCCGCTGCTTTTCAGGCAGCACAAAAATTCTCAAAAGAGCCAACATTGCGGTCACCCCTGCCCCCTACGGAAACGTACATGTTGTCTAGATAGGTCTGCAGACAAGTGGACGTTCAAAAAGCACGCGCACGATCAGTGGCCCCCGTTCGGGCACTTATGAACCAACAAGATCCCTCCAATCAATCTACTACCCACAATCCCCAATCGGCAAGGGCGGCAAGGTTGGGCTTCCCTAGTTAGACCTGGCACCCCGAACGGGTTGCCTAGCCACTCAGCAGTGCACTAACCAGAAGCCGTTCCAATCGTCTAGCTTCCAACTGCCTTGCGGTGATACAATCGACCGGAGCCCTCAGAACACACATGAAGCTAAAGATCGAGTTTGTCTCACAAGGTCAGCCGGAACGTATACTCTCCCATGAGGAAGATGTCATGGACTCAACCAAGCGCAAGCACCCGGGCAAGCAGGGTCAATCCAACAGAAGTGGGCAGAAATCACTGGCGTCCAGTACCCTTTCAGCACTGGATCACATAACCCAACTGGAGACCCTTGTTTAAGGGACCTCGACGTCAATTTACACAATACACCAAGATGCAGAGTGTTTGGGACAACCACATAGGGTCGGCGTCAATAGTCTAGGATCTTTACGGCTGCTTCCCCAAACAAATCGTCCAGGGCCGCCTTCAAGTATCCCGGAAAGCTATATCCCAATATTCAAATTTACCTACGCTCAGCGGTATTTTTGCACGTACTTACAAGTCAAGTATTTCTCACTAACTGGCTAACAAATGAAAATGATTGCAGAATATAAGTGACTTTACAGGCATAAATAGGTTAACATGTAAGGGATAAGCAACATTTTAAACTAAGAAGAATAAATTATTTGACAAAGGATACACGACTCAGTTATAGCTTTCGTAACTCTTTGTCATTGTTGAAGCAGTATTCTCTCAATATGAATTACTTTCAAGACTATGGTATAGTTTACCACAATTTGTAGGTTAAATAAAATTAATTCCGTTCTTTGTTCACAACCTAGATGCTTACTTCTTTTCAGAGAATAACCTAAATGTACTTACACCTTTGAGTACATACCGATACACAAGTGAAATTATACGAACTCTAATTGTTTTTATTACTGAACTCATTAATTAAGGATTACTTACTTACTTTCGCCTGTTACCCCCAATGGAGCATAGGCCGCCCACCAGTTTTCTCCAACCAACTCTGTCCTGGGCTTCCCTCTCCAGTTCTGTCCAATGTTTGTTCATTCCTCTTATATCTTTCTCTATTTCTCGGCGTAGTGTGTTCCTTGGCCTTCCTCTTTTCCTTTTGCCTTGAGGGTTCCATGTGAGGGCTTGTCTAGTGACGCAGTTGGGTGCTTTTCGTAGTGTATGTCCTATCCATTTCCACCGCTTCCTCCTGATTTCCTCCTCCATTGGAATCTGACTTGTTCTCTCCCACAGTTCGTTGTTGCTGATGGTGTCTGGCCAACGAATACGAAGTATTTTGCGTAGACAACTGTTAATAAACACTTGTATCTTCTGAATGATGGCTTTGGTAGTTCTCCATGTTTCCGCTCCATACAGTAGAACTGTCTTGACATTTGTATTGAAGATCCTGATTTTGGTTTTGTTTGAAAGTTGTTTGGAGTTCCAGATATTTTTCAACTGTAGAAATGCAGCCCTTGCTTTGCCAATCCGCGCCCTCACATCTGCGTCCGATCCACCTTTCTCGTCGATGATGCTGCCAAGATATGTGAAGGTGTTAACGTCCTCCAAGGTATCTCCATCAAGCGTGATTCGGTTGGTGCATGTTGTGTTGCATCGGAGAATTTTGCTCTTTCCTTTATGTATGTTGAGACCTACTGCTGCAGAGGCTGCTGCTACACTGGTCGTCTTCTCTTGCATTTGTTGTTGAGTGTGGGATAGAAGAGCCAGGTCATCTGCGAAGTCCAGATCGTCCAGCTGCGTCCTAACTGTCCAGTTGATACCGTGCTTCCCTCCAGCTGTTGACGTTTTCATAATCCAGTCGATGACCAGGAGAAAGAGAAAGGGTGAAAGTAAGCAACCTTGCCTGACACCGGTCTTTACCTCGAAAGAGTCGGTTAGCTGTCCTCCGTGCACGATTTTGCAGTTGAATCCATCATAAGAGTACCGTATGATGTTAACTATTTTCTCAGGCACACCGTAGTGTCGAAGAAGCCTCCACAGTGTTTTCCTATCCACGCTATCGAATGCTTTCTCGTAGTCGATGAAGTTGATGTAGAGTGGTGAGTTCCATTCAATTGATTGTTCCACAATGATCCGTAATGTAGCAATTTGGTCAGTACACGATCGATCCTTACGAAATCCAGCCTGTTGATCTCGAAGTTCGGCGTCTACGAAGTCCTTCATTCTGTCTAACAATACTCTGTTGAAGACTTTGCCTGGTATTGAAAGAAGAGTGATGCCTCTGTAGTTTTCACACTTGCTGAGATCGCCTTTCTTTGGTATTTTGATGAGGTATCCTTCTTTCCAATCTGATGGTACTTGTTCCTCATCCCAAATCTTCTTGAAGAGAATGTGAAATATTTTCGCAGTTGCTTCCACATCTGCTTTCATTGCCTCTGCTGGAATGTTGTCTGGTCCTGCTGCTTTGCCGCTCTTGATTTGTCTGATGGCTATACTGATCTCCTCAATCGTAGGTGCGCCAATATTAATTGGGAGGTCCTTGGATGCTGCTTCGATGTTGGGTGGGTTCAGTGGAGCTGGTCGATTCAATAGTTCCTTAAAGTGCTCCACCCACCTATTTCGCTGTTCGTCAGTGTTGCTGATTATTTTCCCTTCCTTGCTTTTCACTGGTCGTTCTGGTTTACGATAGTTTCCGGCGAGCTTCTTTGTAGTTTCGTACAATTGTCTCAAGTTTCCTTCTCTTGCAGCCTTTTCCGCCGTCATTGCTAGATAATCCACATATTTTCGTTTGTCAGCTCTGATGCTCTTCTTCACTTCCCTGTTTGCTTCTGTATACTCGGCTTGCGCCTTAACTTTCTCTGCTCTTGTTCGGCAGACATTGATAGCTGCCTTCTTGTTCCTCCTTTCTTGAATTTTTTCAAGAGTACCAACAGAGATCCATTCCTTGTGATGGTGCTTCTTGCGACCAAGGACCTCCTGACATGTTGAAGTGATCGCCTCCTTAATCCCTTTCCAATTGTTCTCCAATGTTGCTTCCTCTCCATTGAGTAGATCCTGAAAAGCCTGGAACCTATTGGTGAGGGCTATCCTGAATTCGTTTAGCTTTAGAGTATCCCGAAGAAATGCCGTATTAAACTTCTGTGATGTTGTCTGCCCCGCTGTCCAGTGCTTCTTTAGCTTCAATCTCATTTTGGCGATCAGCAAGTGGTGATCTGAAGCTATATCAGCTCCTCTCTTGGTTCTCACATCCTCCATGGTCCTTCTGAACTTTTTGTTGATACAGATATGGTCAATTTGGTTTTGAGTAGTGTGGTCCGGTGAAATCCATGTGGCTTTGTGAATGCGTTTGTGGGGGAATATTGTGCCACCGATGACCAGTTTGTTGAAGGCACATAGGTTTGCAAATCTCTCACCGTTTTCGTTCCTTTCTCCCAGTCCATGTCGTCCCATGATGTCTTCATATCCAGTGTTGTCCATTCCAACCTTGGCATTCAGGTCTCCCATAAGAATCGTCAAATCCTTTGGTGAACATTTCTCGACGATTGACTGCAGCCTTTCGTAGAATTGATCTTTAACGTCGTCATTGTAGTCATTGGTCGGTGCATAACATTGGATGACGTTCATTGTAATGTCCTGTTTCCTTGTTTTGAAGGATGCTTTAATGATCCTGGGTCCATGAGATTCCCATCCTATTAGTGCCTTTTGTGCATGTTTGGACAGCATCAGTGCAACTCCTTGTGTATGTGAAGCGTTTTCCTCTTCATGACCAGAGTATAACAGCAGTTCCCCTGAAGCTAGTCTCAGTTGTCCTACCTGTGTCCAATGTGTTTCACTGATGCCGAGCACCTCGAGGTTGTATCTTTTCATTTCTGCCGCAACTTGAAACAGTCTTCCAGTCTCCCACAATGTACGAACGTTCCATGTACCTAAAAAAATGGTTGCTCTGGTTGTCAGAAGAGGCATCGGCCCCGTGACTTCCGAGGGGACTCGGCTTTCATCACGAGACGTCATAATTCTTCTTCCAACTCCCAGGGCAGAGTTAAAATGGTTTGAATTACTTTTTCTGGTTAGCGTTTTTTTGGCAAGTTAGATTTCAACGGAATGGGGCCGCCAACCCCATGTCCAACCCTCCTCCTTTATCCGGGCTTGGGACCGGCAGTAGCCCCTAAGGTTCTACTGGCGGAGTATTAATTAAGGATACCTACTGACAAATACTTTCTACACTAACACAGTGGTTAACCTGAATATTAACTCACACAATCAACCTTGCAACTTGTATCATGATAGATCTGACTAACCTATCAGAGTAGTTAACAATTTCGTCGTGCCATGCTTTCGTTGTACCGTATTGATTTTTGTTCTCTAGTTTTAAATCATACCGGAAATGACATTTCATTGACAATGTTCAAACAGCGACAGGATATTCAGATATAGAAGATTAATAGTTGCTGACTTATGCTTTGAACTGTTGTACTACATGTCAACACTATAATTCCGCCTGAAGCCTCTCTCTGGAGCTACTGCTTTCCCAAACCCGGTTTGGCCTGGGGTTAGCGACCATATCCTGTAGAAAATGAACTCACTAAAAATAACCTTAACCAGAAATGTGAAAAACATACTCTCTACTCGGTTTTTTATACTAGAACACTTCAAACAATCTAATATGAGGTATTTATCTTTTACACTTAAAATTGCTGCTTATATGAAACTGTTCACGACGACTATAAACTGGAATGCAGTCTGTATTGATCAGGATGTATTATTACTATTCATAAATCTTGTATTTTCATAATACTTCGTATCCCTTGGCTAAACAACATCTATAACAATCTACTGTGGGAGAGAACAAACCAGATTCCAGCGGGAAAGGAAATCAGGAAGAAGAGATGGAAGTGGATAGGACACACATTGAGGAAAGCAATCGATTGCGTCACAAGACTAGCCCTCACTCGGAACCCTCAAGATCAACGGAAAAGAGGAATTCCAAGAAACACATTACACCGAGAAATGAAGACAGACGTCAGAAGAATGAACAACATTTGACCAGAACTCGAAAGGATGGTGGAAGATGGAGTAGGTTAGAGAATGGTTGTCGGCGACCTATGCTCCATTGGGGGTAACAGGTAAAAGTTAGTAAGTAAGTAAATAATTTGCTGTTTCACATCACTTTCACGTCCAATATTAAATGGCGGCTACCGTTACTGCTAAGTACTGTAATAGATGAAGAAAATGTCTAATTTATTATAATTTATAAAAGAGAATTCAGTTTATTGAAGGAGCATTAATGTAGATGACCAAGTTCAACATTGCAAAACATATGGATCAAACTATAATTCATGGATGACAACTGAGTGATACTAAATTTATTGTGAGAAATCGTAACTACTTACTAGGGTTTATACTAAAAAGGAAGCAAGCAAAAAGGCGCGGATAAAAATGTTGCAGGCTGTTAGGCGAGGGCACTGATAAGGGCTATTATCATAAGAAGACCGCATATTAGTAAAGGTGATCACTGAAAGCGAGAATAACGTTTTTTGCTATCGCCCTTTTGAATGACCCGATCCTTAACTGCTGCCTTGACGTGATGGTCGGGTTTGCCTATCGTCATGACCTAACCGAGCTATATTAGCTGAAATATATGTTCCTGTAGGTCCTACCATGCCAGTCAGGTCGGTTGGAGAAAAATGAGACTAAAAGCAGCTACTCAAGGTCTGAGGGTGAAGTCGTAAGGTAAGGTATTTCCCCCCGGACACCCAGCATCTGCAGTGATGCTGCACTTTTACAAGGAAGGAAGGGGTTAGTAAAGATCAACCCCAAAAATGTCACACCTCGCCTTACCTCACTGATTTCGTCTCCGGCAGTAAGGCCTTTTAAACAAGAGCGGGGCCAGCACTTGGTAAACGTCTCATAAAAAGGCCGTGTGTGACCAACCTGAAGCA
>CALYCR020000344.1:0-14319 GCA_944470395.2 Schistosoma turkestanicum
ATAAGCACGAAATTCGAGTTTAATTATACATGATAGAAACTTCCTTGAGAGAGTCAAAAAAATAGCGTACTAAAATAACACATCAACCAATGACAGTCAAGGATTTTCCGAGTGGGAAATATAATCTCAAGGTCAACTGATCAGCCAACCCATGCACGAAAACATAAAAATTACAAAATTAGAACCTTTTCCAAGTGAGTTCTGGGGATCTAACATCCCCAACGACACTATCCTCATTACATCAATAACATGACATAACTTACTTGCTTAACTGTTCATTATCAAATACAAATGGATCAGTAAAATGTGTTGGCGTTGAACTCAAGTGGTTGTGTTCCACGTCTTGTTCCAGTTCTTTTCCCGGGACATTCTCTTCTAGGCCAATTTGGTCAGTTTCTTTCTTTTTCTCTCCACTTCGATTAAGCTGGAAATAATACAAAGAATGAAGATGAATATTTCCGAATGAAAATGCTAAATTGTAATAATCATATTCATACTACTTATTTAGTTCTACGTATTTGATTTGATTGAATCACCTCATCAATGATCATAAATGAAAACGTTGATTTGTCAATCATCCTAATACTATATACTGATTATCATAGTAAGACCAAATCGAATTTTTGATATTGTTATGTTCGTCACTGGGTACATACATTTGAAGCTATTACGAGTTCACCTTATTCGATGAAACGCGAACGAGACAATTACTAGCTTCCAGGTAGGCTACCTTGAATCCCAAGCTGTAAAACAGAAGTCTTGATGTAACGTAGAAAGTATATTCTACAAACACCTAGCAATCACAATACAATCAAGCACACAACTCTCGTTTATTTATACATCATAGAAACGTCCTTGGGATAGTTACGGAAATAGCACACTAAAATACACAGCAGCCAATCACAGCCATGGATTTTCGTGGTGGGAAATGTGATCTCAAGGTCAACTGATCAGCCCATGCTCGCAAACATGAAATACAAGATAAGGCATTTAACAAGCTAGTTCTGGGGATCTAAAATCCCAGAAAGATATCTCTAAAATATTACTTTAGAGCTTTATTAATTATTGAAAAATAGCAATTTCTGAATATAGGGAGATTTTTTTATGTGAGTTGATCGGAGACATACATCGTTCACTGATTATTATAACTAATCAGTGACTATATTGAATGAATACAGTTTATGGATTCTATTTAAATGATACGAGCAGATGTTTTAGAACTGGTATTCACTGTGTCAATACATGGTGTTTTAACTAGATTTTACGCTGGTGACAATCCGTTGAGATAAGTTGATGTTACGAGACTTAACATATGGATTTTTTCGTTCTGGAGACGTTATATCACCAGAATTCACTCGAAATAGGTCCCAGTTTTGTAATTTATTTCTGAAATATTGAATTTCTATGTTTTCGCGCCAAGAGACGACGCTTAGTTGACCCTACAGCTTACATTTCCCACTCCAAAAATCCTTGACTGTCATTAGTTGACGGATTTTTTTAGTAAGCTGTTTTGTGGCACTCCTAAAGGCGTTGCTATCATTATATAAATAAGCCTGATTTGTGTGCTTAGTAACCTCGTAATTTCTGGGTACTTGTAGAATATATTACAGGGTTGTGCAGATTCTTAAGTTACACATTTTTGAAACCATGAATCGATCAATGTTAGACCACCATTAGAAACCTGGAAGCACTGAAAGACGGCCGTTTCGTCCTGGTATGGGACTCCTCAGAAGTGCGCATCCACGACTCCTGCACCTCCAAGGATTCGAACCCGTTAGATACTGGCTCAGTGGTCCGATGGTTAGGCGTTCGCGCACAATACCGAAGGTCCTGGGTTCGAATCTTCAGTGGTGCAGTAGTCGTGGATGCGCACTTCTGAGGAGTCCCATACCAGAACGAAACGGCTGTCCAGTGCTTCCAGGTATCTAATGGTGCTCTAACATTGATCGATTCATGGTTTCAAAAAAATTTATTGGTTTTGTAACATGTCAGTCAACACGATATATAATCGACTGCCTGTAACATGAATTCGTTGGAGATAGAAATATGAATTAGTGAACTTCAAATCTGTCTGCTAAAAGAGATAACTGCTGGAGATTCGAAAGCAGAACACTGATAGGATCATCTCTGTGGACTTCAAGGACGAAACACAGCTGTTCATTGATTTCTTTATTTAGACTATTCTCCAGCTAAACTTAGTCAATGGAATGAACTGCCTCAAAAACGAAAACAAAGTACTAAAATATCCCTATTTAGTAGTTGTTACGCATTCGAGTAAACACGTCATTTGATATGCTTGAACTATTACAAGTTTACCTTAGTCGGAAAACGAGAGCGAGGGTTGACGATCCGGCTACATGACAAGCTTCTCTAATCCGATTGTCCTATACCCTCATTGAGTAAAATAAGAAGACTTGGTATGAAGTAGAACCTGTATTCTACAAGTATCCAGAAAATACGAGGTCCAAGTCCAAAAGAAGGTGAGGATCCGAGTCCGGGTCCAGATATTAAAATGTTACCGATAATGCGTATTTATACATTTAGGTCGAGTAAGCAACAACATAGAACTCTGTGACATTGACAGTTAAGGTGACCAATAGGAAATAATATTTGAAGTGACATTGATGGTCAGGACGACCAATAAGAAGCAACATTGAAGTACGTGACAATGATAGCTAGAACGACCATAATATTGACCAGTGGGATATTGACTAATAGAACTAGACTTACAAATAATTCTCTTAGGATATTGGATGAATATCCTAACAGAAGTTGAATCAGGCATAAACTAAGCGAAAACTGATTAATATTTCATAAACAGTGAACAAGTAATTTAATTCACATAAAAATCAACATACTTGACGAACTAGTCTTGTCTGCTGTACATAAGTACTTCGATGCAATGCTTTACCACTAGCTAAACTATGCTGTGTAAATCTTTGCAAACAAGCCACTGTACGACCACGAACATAAGCACCTTGAAATTTTTCTATATTCTCTAAACCAACTTCTTCATGATGCCATTCAGGTGCAGTAGGAATAACGGTACCTGTTAAATTTGCATCATTTGCATTTACAGATGGATTCAAAAATACCGGTAATCGTGGATCTAAAACTGGTTGTTGATCATCCCAAACACCGAATTTGTACATGTAACCCATGACTAAAAGCAAAAAATACATACATACATATATATTAGTATCAGTTAAAGAAAACTGACTAAATAATCATTGAAATCATCCATCAATCATTGTTACACAACCAATAAAAACCCACAAGCACTGGATTGCTGTTTCGTCCTGGTATGGGACTCATCAGTGGCAGTGCGTATTCATGACTCCTACACCTTGCAGGATTCGAACCCAGAACCCTTGGTCTTGCGCGCGAACGCCTAATTTTATTGGCGCTGAAACGTGTGCATTAGTTTTTCATAGCCAATAAAATAAATTTTGAAATAAACTAGTTAAGTGAATATGTAATGTATTCACGCTTGACTGACAAGGAATATGTAATTATGATATATACTTATGGCATTTGAGATGATATTGATAGTGTTCAAAATTCAATTGATATTTATAAAGAGTTAGTACTTTAATGAGTCAATTATTCACCATTCTAACAATAAATAAACTATTATTTTGTTACAATTCAACGGAGATGTGGCCTGCGATACTCTGCAGGACAGATTAATAAGAGTAATTAATAATAGAACATTCAACGCTGCCAAACTTGCATTGACATTCTCCAGTCGACCAGTGATGTCTGCCCAAACGAAGGATAAGTTACCTGAGTTGGCCTCCTCTATGTGCATTCACCAATTCAGCTGCTCCTGTGGAGATAGCTATATCGGACGCACTACCAGGCAACTTAACCAACGAATGAGTGAACATCTCCCAGCATGGTTTACGAAGGGTCAGTCAAAAACAATACGTAGTTCGATCTTAGCACAACTGGTTGATAGTGGTCACATTGTAGATAAATCTAGATCTTTTCGAGTGATCTATCGTATACCTCAATCATTTCCCAACGGAGTTCAATCCCGTCTCCTACACATCGCAGAAGCCATAGGAATACATACATTCAACCCCAATTTATGTGTTCAGAAGAAATTCGTGACACCCATATCTATTTCGTGGCCGGATATGACGTAACTAACGATTGACATTATATTTCTTATTTTTACACATTTGCTTATTACGTAATGGTTTTGATGTTTTGTAATGTTTATTTGAAGTCTATTCATCCACCTTTGACCTACTATTGATAAAACTTTAGGTATCATATTTTATAATTTTCTTAATACTATCAGTTCACCTGTCTTCCTACTATCCACTTTTACTTTCACACATTTTTGAAACCATGAACCGATCAATGTCAGACCACCATTAGATACCTGGAAGCACTGAACGGCCGTTTCGTCCTGGTATGGGACTCCTCAGAAGTGCGCATCCACGACTACTGCACCCCGCAGGATTCGAACTCAGGACCTTCGGTATTGTGCGCGAACGCCCTAACCGATAGACCACTGAGCCGGTATCTAACGGTGTTAATGTCTAACTTGATCAAAATTACTTTTGCCTATTATATGCAGTGACGTAATCTCTTTCATTTCATTGTGATTATTGACTCTTAAACTGCCTTGATTGGTTTAACATTTTCATATAAATATTCATGTGCATTAGAGTAAAGCATGATGACGATCTAATCGAATACAATATTGTTCGCTTATATGTGTTGTTCTAATTTTCACAATGGGAATCTTTAATAATTCCAAGTGATATAGATTTTCAAGTTGAACATTGAGCTACATAACCAAAAGAATTAAGGAAACCTATAACAGGTCTAATGAACTCTGCCTGCAGCCATTCTAGGTTTATTGTCTGTTCCAAGACCGGAGATAAAGGAGGAGGGTTGGGCCCATAAACAACTTCATCTAACGGTGTTGTGGAACAATGTGGAAATACTGGGTAGGGGAAGGACAAAGAACACTAGAGAATTTTTAGAAGCTTGGCACTCAGGTCAATTAGCAATCAACAAACACATCGACATTGACCCAATTTATCAATCAACCAGGAAAATCATAGGTGACACAGGATCAAGAAACAGATCAAAAGGGGGATGCAATCAAAATAAAGTTGCAAACAACGACAGATCAAAGGTCAACAGCAACCAATCAAGATTGAGGTTAGCAGAACAACCTATTGGTCAAACGTGGAGAAATTCGAATACTCTTCACTTCTTCTATCTGAAGTTTGTGCTGATGATGTTGTTCAGAAGAAGAACAGCAATGAAAGCTCCACAACCAAAACAACCAGCTCAGAGAACGAAACACCACCACGGTGTTGTGTTCTGAGATATATGCTGGAGATTTTGGAACAGTAATTAGGGTCATATTAGAATATCTGAATTTTGGTCAATCAGTAGAATTTCGAATAGTTCTACATAGTAGCATTATAACAGTGTCCCAACTTTGCCAATAACAACATTTTCTTTTATATCTAGAAATTTAAGGATTTATTGAGTTGCATTTTAGTCATCATAATTAACAATTTAGGGGTTTCATACCTAGATATACAATAATAATAATAATAATAATAATAAGTAATATCAACAATTTTCCTCGATTTTTCCTCTTAAACATAATCAAATCTAATTGATTGGAAAAAACGAGATTTACTTTGTTTTGATTTTGGTTCAATTAGTTCAGCAGTGTTATTCAACTGTTGTTCATCTTGTTTTAAAGTGTTAATCGATAATAAATCATGATGATTGATCATCGATTTGCTAGATTGATGATTGTTCCCTGTTATTGATTCCGGATCTTTCGATTTGTTTGGCATCGGTTTCACTAAACCACGTGTATTTTGAATACCAGTAGATAGAGAACGTTTAATTGAATTGGAAAGATTGCGAACAATACTACGAGCTCTTGAATTCGATCGTTTCACAACACCAGATACATTTATATTTGATTCGTCCGTATTATTATTATCGGTCTGTTGTGTTGTTAACACAGTTGAATTGATAGTATCATTGGGTTTCGATGATAATTGATTAGTAGTTTTACATTGGGAACAATTTGAATGACCACTAGTAGTGTATGAATTCACACAGTTGTTATTCACAGATCTTACAATAATGGCTGGTGATAGGCATGGTTCATTAACTTGTGAATTTCTATTTGTATGCAATACAGTAAGATCTAGACCAGGTCGTTGGATAACATAACCACCATTGGATGAATGAGTTGATTTCGTTGCAGTGGAGGAATCTTCACCGGTAGCCGTCATACTTGATACACGTTCATCATAATGTGGAGATTTATATTCATAGTGATTTTGATTGGATGATAATTCAACTTTGGTGTCAGTATTACTACTACTTGGAAGAAAAAATACCTGTGGATGAAGAAGTAGAAAAAAATTGAATGAGATTTGTGTTAGTCAGATTGAATTATTGTTTTTCTGAATCATTTTTTCTGGTTAGCGTTTTTTTGACAAGTTAATTTTAGTTGGGATGGGCGCGCCAACCCCATGTCCAACCCCTCCGGCTTTATCCAGGCTTGGGGGACCAGCAGTAGCCCCGAAGGGACTACTGGCGTTCTCGTGTGGACTAGCTGCAGGTAGGTCACTAGCTGCTCACATGCTAGCAAACTAACTGCCGAAACTGTACAAAGTACGACCCTGGCGTTTCAGAGAGAGTGCACGACATCCATAGCTGTCACTGTCTTCCTCTTAGCATGTTCCGTGTAGGTGACTGGCATCACGGATCACGTTCTCCAGAAACACCTTCAAAACACCACGAGTCTCCTGGTAGATCAGTTCGGAAATGTGCTTCACACCACCACGGCAAGCAAGGCTCAGGATGGCAGGCTTCGTGATGCCCTGGATGTTGTCAAGTAAGACCTTGCCATGTCTCTTCGCTCCACCTTTGCCCAAACCTTTACCATCTTTTCCTCGACCTGACATGTTCTAGACTAATGCACAGATTGACTTGCCAACCAAACACGAGACTGCATTTCTACAGTTAAAAAATATCTGGAACTCCAAACAACTTTTAACCGAAACCAAAATCAGGATTCGCAATACAAATGTGAAGACAGTTCTACTGTCTGGAGCGGAAACTTGGAGGACTACTAAAGCCATCATTCAGAAGATACAAGTGTTCATTAACATTTGTCTACGCAAAATACTTCGGATCTGTTGGCCCGACACCATTAGCAACAACGTACTGTGGGAGAGAACAAACCAGATTCCAGTGGAGGAGGAAATCAGGAAGAAGCGGTGGAAGTGGATAGGACACACACTAGGGAAAGCACCTAACTGCGTCACAATACAAGCCCTCACATGGAACCCTCAAGGTGAAAGGAAAAGAGGAAGGCCAAAGAACACATTACGTCGAGAAATAGAGAAAGATATGAGAGGAATGAACAAACATTGGATAGAACTGGAAAGGGAAGCCCAGGACAGAGTTTGTTGGAGAAAACTGGTGAGCGGCTTATGCTCCATTGGGTGTAATAGGCGTAAATAAGTAAGTAATTATAAATTGTAAAAATCGATCATATGATATGTCTTCATATGTGTATCTATAGCTGATTACTTCAATGTTGGTCTTAAGTAGCACGTTTTTTTTTAGGTTATTAGATGAAGTGATCCTCCCAGAATGAACATTTATCAATATCAGTGGGAGGATACAATCTATCTACTATAACGAGATAGTGTACATCTGAACTCTGTAGCCTACGAAGATTACGTGTTTCTTTTGTTAGAGCGAAATATACTGGATTAAAGTCCGCGCATCAGTATAAAAATATCAAACAGAATAAAATTTTTGATAGAACACAATGAGAAGATGTAATTGATCTGAAAAAATGTGATGTGTTTGTGATATACATATTTCAAACAATAGGGTCACAAATAAATACCGCTTGTCAAGTCATTTTATATGCAAATTAATCAAAAGGTCAATTCAATAAGAGGTCAATTAGACATTAGGTGATAATTGTAAATGAAGGAGAGAGAGAGAGAAAATTAACGTAATTTATACAGAAAGAATAAGAAAGGATAGGAAATTGTCACATTACACTCAGACCATAAAATTAGCTTAAAGATTACCAGGGTATTAATCAAGGCGATAACAAACTGTTTCTGTACAAATAAAGGAGGTTTGAATTTATAAATAGTCAAGGCCTCCATAAACCTCAACATTCATGCTTCAACGTTTCTATACAATGTTTTAAAGACTGTCTTGATGTCAATTATGTGTTTTGCAATCGATGAACATGGTTTTCTGTTTCCGACGTTACTGAGGTCATCTGAAGTTAACTGATTGTGAAGCCACTTCGGTACATGTTCCATAAACCTCGGTTGCAAAGTTCGATTAATCATCCCTATGTATTTGTGTCCACACAAACATGTAAGTTGATAAATGCAATAGGGTGGAATGTATTCATTCGAGCAATGTTTGGGTCTCTGTGGAATCATGGACATAGTCTTTTAAATGATAATCAGTTTAGCAGTGTAGTATGTTTTCTCTATGACTGCTTTTAGTCGCCGTCTTAGGCTAAAATCATTTGATTCGGCTCTAAACGGTAAAGTGATATAAATATTTTTCTTCTCAACAGATCGAAAAACAGGACTTTGTTTTAACTGATTTCTACACCTATTGATGAACTTTAGTGGATAACTGTTTGAAATCAATGTTTTAGTCAAGAATTTGGCATCATCTTCAAATGCATCCGTGGGGTAAATTCTTTTTGCCCTATTCAATACATCACATTTATCAGATCAATTACGTCTTCTCATCGGCCTAACAAGATTTAGAAGAGAGAATAATTGTTTTAAATTTCTGTAAAGAACAAAACTTGTCGCCAGTATTCCACTGCTAGTCATTATCACAGTTAAAAATTACCATTTCTGTGGCGGTCGGGAATTCCACAGATCCCTAAACTTTGTATGCTGATCGTTCGATAACTGTTGCTATATAACGCCCAACGCTACATGAATCAGAAGACGAATATGAAGCATTGATAATGTTTATTGTCACACCATACCAAGACCACAAAAGCATACGAAGCGAAAATGATATGCGAGTGCCGAAGAGCAGTCGAATGACCAAGTCTATAAGAATGCCAGTAAATAGTAGGAGTCATCAAATTATTTAAGCGATTAACATTCAAGAGAGTAGAATGAACAGGTATGTAGACAGTAAGCAATGCTCAACCTTACCTGCTCATACAAACGCCACAATATTAAAAGTACAACGGTACAGATAAGTTATCAGAGTACAAATGACTTTGTTAAATAAGTTAATCAAGAGGGCTTAACCAAAATTAAATGTATACAAACTCAAATATATGTGAGTTGCTATAACTCAAAAAAATAATCATTTACAAGACAAGCACTTTTTATAACGAACAAATCAATTTCAAGACATGAAATAATATTCCATTACAAACCAACTAAAACCACCCGATCGTAGCTGTTACCTTGACGTGGTGGTCGGGCTTGACTATCGTCATGACCCAACCGAGCTGCAACATATGTTCCTGAACGTTCTACCATGCCAGGTAGGTCGATTGGAGCACAATCAGACTAAAAGCAGCTACTCATGGTCTGAGGGTAAAGTCGTACTGCTGAGTGACCGTAGAGGGGTGTGACAGCAGTAAGGTGTTTCCCTCGAACAACCAGCATCTGCAGCGATGCTGCCTTATCACTACGAAGAAAGGGTTAGAAAAAGCCGACCCTAAAAGTGTCACACCTCACCTTACCTCATGGATTTCCGTCTCCGGTGGTAAGGGCTGCCCAGTAAGGGCTTTTAAAAAGAGCTGAGCTAACATTTTAAATACTTCTGATAAAAAGGCCGTGTGTGACCGGCCTCAAGCAGTTGTCCTTCGAGCTCTGCGGTCACGCTCTCAGGACTCTCAGACCTAGATTGATCTACCTTCCTTTTCAGGTTCCTCATGACTAACCATTCAAATCGTGGTTTAAGCGTTCACCGCGTGCTCTGGTCTGACACGTGTCTGTAAACTATTTTTATTGAAAATAAACTACCAATTGAAAGACATTATCTTATTATAGTGATTTGACTCATAGTTTTATTCACTTCCATAAGACACGCTATAATGGTCGGTATGTTTGCTCGTTTCACTTGATAATGGTAATTTCCTTAATAATTGTACTAATCCAATTGTATTTATGTTTAGAAACAGATAAAGTTTAAAGCCTAGTTGTCCTTGTTCTGACTATAGCTCTCCCACCGATTCGGTATTCTGCAGTATTGCGTTTACAGTACATCTGTAAAACAAATTAAATCCTACAACACCCACGGTGTGGGCAGCCGGGAAGTGACATCCACCCTCATGCCCGTAACAGCACGGTCACAAACAAATCCTTCGTACAACCCCTAATATATCTCTCTTACCTGCACGACTAACTGTTCCCACATACCCGTCAACTAAAACCTCTCCCAAATTCACATAATTTAAGGGTTGTTTTAGTGTGTTCCGATATTACTAGCAATGTGGGAAACAATTTTAGTTTGTAATACCATTATTAGTGTAGGTGTTAGAAAGTAACTAGTTAAACTAAAGTGGATGACTGTATGTTGGACAACAAACAACATTCATAATTTTCCTTCAAATAATAATCTTATCATTGTTAAGATATTCATCCAATATCCTAAGAGAATTATTGTTCGATTCCTATTGGTTAATTCCTACTGGTCAATTTTATGTTCGTCCTAGATATCAATGTCACGTACTCCAATGCTGTTTCTTATTGGTCGTCCTGACTATCAATGTCACTTCAAATGTTGTTTCCTATTGGTCTTCTAAACTGTCAATGTCACAGACTTCGATGCTGTTTCCTATTCGACCTAGATATATAAATACGCATTGACTGTAACGTTTTATGACCTGGACCCGGATACCTAACCGGGATCCTGATTCTCTTCTGTACTCGGACCTCGTACTTTCTGAATACTTGTAGAAGACATGTTCCATTTCATATCAAATCTTCTTTTCACTCAATATGGGGGTTGGGACACTCGGATTAGAGTCGCATGTCGTGTCGCCGGTGCTCGCTCTCATTTACCGACTAAGGCAAAATCGTAATAGTTCAAGCATCTCCAATGATATGTTTATTTGTATACGTAACAGTCATCATCCCTGGTCAAAATAAAAAAGGAAATTAGATTTTTTCTCCATTCAACTTACATCTCTTGTTGTTTTCCTTTCCAGTACAACACGTCTTTGATAAATTTGCCTGTAACGTTTACCATTAATGATAAATTCTTCCGAGACTTGCTCTTCTCTTGGACTACTACTTGTATTCATATCAATTGATGGTGAAATAGATTTAGAGAAAGGATATTCATTGAATTTTTTTCTATTCACTAACATACTACCAAAACGATTTAATTTGCAAGGATTCCTATGATCGATTTGATCATTCTCTCCAGCGTTATCTTCTGTGTCATCATAATCATCATCATCATCATCAGCACCATCAATGTTCAGTGTTGACCATCTGGATTCTGATGGATTATGATGTGGTGGTTGATAATCATTATTGGATGGAAGATTTATGCTACCATACTTGACATCCTGATTCCGTGTCTAGTTTATTGTGAAGTTGGGAAAAAAACGGACAAAATAAGATGTGAATAAACATAATGATCAGAAGACTATTAAGATGAAAGGAATCACTTCAGATAAAGGCATTCGAATCGTGAGTAGTAGTAGTAGTAGTAGGTAGGAGTCGTAGGTGCACACTACTGATGAGTCCTATACCAGGACGAAACGGCCTTCCAGTGCTTGTGGGTTTCTAATGGTGGTCTATCAATAATTGGATGATGATATCAGTGTGTAAAAAATCATTTGCTAACCATCTGAAAAACGTGCCAACTCGGCATCATTATAATATTCCGACCTTATCAATGTATGCACAGAATACGAATCATCAAGTTAGTAGTGTTTATTTTCGACTAACCGTTTATATGATCTTAAAACCTATCCTTCAATCATCTTAAGAAAAAATTTAGACATTTGAATATAACTTAACCTAACTTTAAAAACAGTTTACATTAGAATCTAAGTTCTAATATGACTGTTAATCTTCGATGGTAGATACATGTAGTCGATCGAGTTATAATAAAACTAAAGTTTTGTCGTGTTGGTGTTTCGTTCTTTGGGCTGGATGTTACGGTTGTGAAGCTCTCATTGTTCTTTGGAACAACCTCATCAACACAAAATCCAGATAGAAAAAGTGAAGTAACCGAATTCCTTCGCGTATAAGACTGGTAGATTGTTCTGTTGCTGTTGGCCTGAAACCTGTCGTTGTTTGCACCTTTGTTTCGATTGTATCCCCCTTTTTGATCTGTTTCTTATGTCGCCCAAGATTTTTCTGATTAGTTGATATATTGGATCAATGTCGATGTGTTTGTTGATTGTTGATCGACATGAATGCTAAGCTCCTAAAAATTCTCTGTTGTTCTTCGTGTTCCCCCTATTCGGTATTTCCACGTTTTTCCAATCGAATGTATGTCTTTAACTGTCCGTATATATTGATATAAGCGAAGAAATGTCATAGCGTTTGACTGCTAATTTGTATTCATGTCAAACGAAGCTGAAAATGACGTCGTCCAATTTGTTCTATGTAGTGTTTTGTTCAAAAGAACAATGAAAGCTCCACAACCAAAACATCTAGCTCAGAGAACGAAACACCACCATAATCATCCACCTGAGCTACCATCTTAATGTTTCTTCATGGATTCTGCTAATAGTCAACATGCAAAATCTAGTCACTGTATGGATAGGTGTATTTCTATGTACCCAGTTAATAAACTGTTTCACTAATAATAAGTTCTAAATACTAGTAGCTTTAAAAAAAATTATATATTTCTTGGAAAACTGACAACTTGTGTATCAAAATAACTAGAAAATAACGATTTGCTCATTGAAATTGTTAGCAGGACATAGATGGGATTAAAGCATGATTGGCTAATTCTTAGCCAATCAGCACTAGTCAACATTTGGAGAACATTCTAGAAGCTTATCATGTTAGAAAACTATAAAGATAATAACATTGTTCCTATTTACGCCTTCGCTTCGACTTCTTACTTCCATTAAACCTTGCTATTTGAAATATAATCTCTTCCCTGTTCAATGATGTTCTGATTTGTGAACTTTTCGAGTGGATTGGTGTCTGAGACTACTACTAAGCAATATGCATAGTTCGGTTTTACTAAGAGAGAATTATAACAGAAATATTTTTTAAAAAAAATACTCTGTTTATATCCCGTAATAACGATCAATAGTTAGAGAATTCTAATCCATGTGTATATATGAAACATACTCTCTAGGCAAAAACTCACTACCAATATCTGACAACCAAATGATTTTTTTAAAAATATGATTTAGAAAATTTAGTTGCTATTTTTTTGAAAAAAAACTTTCCCGTTGAAAATTTATTTCAAATAAATTTGCAAAATTATTTTATTTTCAAAAAAATATTTTATTTTTAGTTAAAATAAAGGTAGTTTTCATTTTTTTTTAAAAGAAAATAATGATAATAATCTGGTTTTTGTTTCATTATACTGAATGAAAAATTATTCTGACTTTTTGATCGTCAATTTAAACAAATAACTAAATTAATTAAATCGAGTTCATATTCAATGTTCAATAAAGAAAATTTATTTAAAAGGAGAAAGAAAAAAATTATATCAATGATCAATCCAGCTTATCAATTTTTTTGATCATTAAGCTATCCCAATTTTTTTTTGTTTAAATGAATGAGGTGAATATAATCTCTGATGGATTAATATCAATGATAATGATAACAATAATAATAATAAATTACTCAATTCCTTTTAATCGCTTTTATTTTTTTTTTTAGAAAAAAAATAGATCAAAGAGTTTGTTTGTTTGTTTTTTACATAATCCAAGGAGAAAAGTTTATTTCCAGTTAATTTTAATTTTTTTCTAGATAAATCATTTATAATTTTTATTAAATGAATTACAATGTGCATTAGATCAGTGTGCCATGATTGTTTCTTGTCACAATTATATAAAAATTGCCCTCTATTGGCAAGGGTAATTTTAAATTGGGTTGACAGGAGAACCAAGGAGACTGACTGTTCACATGTTAGCGCTTCGACCTGAACAGTTCGTCGCAATCCCGTGATGAAAGCATCATACAGTTAGTTACCTGGTACCCTGGTGGACTATTCACACTAGTTATATATGATTTCAAATGTGTACAAACTCAAATCTCCAAAAAACTCTGCCCGAAAATATCGTATTGGTGCTCACTAGTAGTG
>CALYCR020000345.1:0-14323 GCA_944470395.2 Schistosoma turkestanicum
TATATTTCGGATCCGATTGCCAGAGACCATCAACAACAACCTACTGTGGGAGAGGACAAACAAGACTCTAGATGAGAAAGAAATCAAGAAGAAGCGGTGGAAGTGGATAGGACACACACTGCGAAAAGCACCTAACTGCGTCACAAGACAAGCCCTCCCATGGAACCCTCAAGGCAAAAGGAAAAGAGGAAGGCCAAAGAATACATTACGCGGACAAATGGAAACAGGCATGAGAAGAACGAACAAAAATTGGACAGAACTAGAAATGAATGTATAGTCCAGAGTAGGTTGGAGAAGGATGATGGACGGTTTATGCTCCATTGGGGATAAAAGGTGTAAGTAAGGAAAGTAAGTAATCGATCATATGTTTCTTCGAAGCAATTTCTCGTATATCCTTTGACCATCGAGTAAGCAGTGCTGTTATTAGGAAAGGGGTATTAGATAAGGATGGCATATCAATTGGTGAAGTGAGTCTTCATCAGTCGAAGTGTAGTAGGGATGTGTCACGTGTACTCAGCAACCATCTACCTCGAATAGCAATGTTGTCTGGTGTGTAGAAGTAGGCTAGTATCTAGGGTCGGCCAAACAAAAGCTTGTCACAAATCCATGTAGTCACTGACAACTGAACTGCGTCCGCGAGTCCATAATAACCTTTGATGACATGGCGCAAAATTGTTTGCCATGGAGCAGGTACATCCATTATTTGTCTTCTCCTTCTTCTTCTTCTGAATTGTTCATGACTTTTCCTTTTTTATCTCTCTACTTCTCTTCGAATTTGTTTCACTCGATTGCTGTTACCGGTATGAGGGCGGCTGCCCACACCGTGGAAGGTTGTTTCTTGAGGAACCTGAAAAGGAAGGTGGATTAGAGTTGGTCTGAGGGACCTGGTTGCGTGACCGCAGAGCCCAATGGACAACTGCTTCAGGCCGGTCACGCACAGCCTTTTTGTGAGAAGTTTTCCGAGTGTTAGCTCTGCTCTTGAAAGCCCTTAGTGGGCACCCTTACCACCGGAAGACGGAAATCCGTGAGGTAGGGTGAGGTGTGACATTTTTAGGGCCGACCTTTCCTAACCCTTCCTTCCTTCGGTGTGAGAAGGCAGCATCGTCGCAGATGCTGGTTATCCGAGGGAAACACCTTACTGCTGTCACACCTATCTGCAGTCAGCAATACGACTTCACCCTCAGACCTTGAATAGCTGCTTTTAGTCTCATCGTTCTCCAATCGACCTGCCTGGCATGGTAGAACCTTCAGGAACATATGTTCCAGCCAATATAGCTCGGTTGGGTCGTGACGATAGGCAAGCCCGACCACCACGTCTAGGTAGCAGCTTTAGTCGGGATTATATCTTTAAACCCTCGTATTCTTCATTACCATGAATACCTCTACTATCTTTATCACTATGGGATTTGATTTGACATTTGCGTGTCTCTGTGCTAATGTGGTATGGCAACCTGAAGTTATGTACATACGTACGTTATTCTACGTTCCAACTGACTGACTGTTTCACTCGATTATACTTCTCAAATCTATATCTTTCAATCCTAATCTTCTCCATTACCACTAATACTTCTACTACGCCTGGAGTACTACGGGATTCACATTGACAATCACATCTCTGTGCTAATGTTGTATGACAACTTGAACTGATGTGCGCACGTACGAAGTTGCAGGTTGTAACCGACTGACTGATTGAGTTTTTGGCTGACTTTACTACCAAATAACCCTGATATATATAAATAGCATTCATTCCATTTGTTTCTAGTAAAAAAAAAGAATCAGCAACAACCACAACTGAAACTTTTTAATTATCTGTTGAAAAGTCATAATTTACACAATGTCACATTATTATTCTATCTGAGTTGAGGTTATCATTGAAATAAAAACACGCACATCATTTATTACTGCTTTTTCGTTTTCTGATAGTTGATCTGATTTTCTAATGAAAATTAGAATGTTTCACATTTTTCTGTGTACTTTAAATGAAAACAAAACAATAATGTTATTTTGAAGTTGGACTTGTCACAATGTTTGACCAATTAATTAAAGAGTGTACTATTCATTCATTCCATATGTCTGAAATATTACTTACTACACATAAGTAATGATATGATAGTTTGTATGTATGCATATACATATACATATGTATGTGAGTGTGTGTATGTATGTCAGGTTTCGTGTGTCTAAAGTGAACTTCACCATCAAGTTCATGAAACCGAAACTGAACTGAGTATTTTAGACAAGTCAATGTGATGAGATTTAGAGAATGTATATATATATATATATATATATATATATATATATATATATATATATATATATATATATATATATATATATATATATGATGACCAAATCAAACAGCTTGTAAACACAAGAATTCTACATTAAAGAATGTGTTAATTATTATTGTGGTTTAATTGACCGTTTATTATACCGACTGTAGCTACTAGTACCTTGACATGGTGGACGAGTTTGCCTATCTTTTGATGACCATCAAACGAGCTATTCTAGCTGGAACATATGTTCTTGTAGGTTTTACAATGCTAGGCAGGTTGATTGGAGAACGGTATGACTGAAAGCAGCAACTCAAAGTTTGAGCGTGAAGTCGTACTACTGACTAATAAGGTGTTTTCCTCGGACAACTAGTATCTGCAGCAATGCTGGAAGGGGTTAGGAAAGGTCGACCATAAAAACGGCACACCTCACCTTACCATCTCCGGTGGTAATGCCGTTTGAAGAGAGGAGCTAACACGTCCACTTACTAGAAAAAAAGCCGTGCATGACCGGACTCATGCAGTTGTTCCTTGGACTGTGAGGTGACGCTCCTAGGTAGCTCAGAACAACGCTAATCCGATTTCCTTTTTAGTTAGTTTTCTCAAGAAATACCCTTCCATTTTGTGGTCAGCCGGGGAGAGACATCCACCCTCATACCCGTAACAGCACACGCGTCCAAATCGGTCACAGTCAATTTAAAGTTGACCATATATTTTGAAATTAGACCTACAGACTAACAAGATTTTCATCAGGAATAATATTCACAATAATATTTAAAATTTTTGGTCAACTCTTAAGCTATTTGAAGAATTTAAAATGTATATTCTTCCCTTTATTTTCTTGTTCTATACAACATTTGAATTATTTATTCTGGTTAGCGTTTTTCATTTACCGAGTTAGTTTTCTACGGGATGAGGTAGCTAACCTTTACGCCCAACCTTCCTACTTTATCCGGGCTTCCCTTCCCCTTCATCGTATCACTTGTGGATTGTGCTTTTTTTTCCTCCATGTACAAATAAGTTGAAATTGTTCAGTTTCTAAATTCAACATTCGTTGAACAAACAAGTAGGCTAAATTATAGTGACTTAAGAGGACACATACCTGGTTATAAAGAGTGAGAGAGCTTGAATAACATGGCTCAAAATCATTTGCAATAGCGTAAGTGCATCCACTCTTTGTCTCCGCTCAATTTCTAGTCTTTTCAACTCCTCACCACCTCTATCTTTCATTTTCTAAAGTTATATCACTGAATTATATTGCTTGAATAATATCTTCGAACCCTAATGTCTCCAATTACTGCTAATACTTCTACTACTATGAGATTTGAAGTGACAATTGCGTGTCTGTGCTAATGTGATGGTATGGCAACCTGAATTGATGTACTTACGTACAAAGTTCTACAGTATTTTTGAAATCAGGAACTGATCTAGGCTAGGCTTAACCATCATTAGAAGCCTGAAAGCGCCCTAATCAACCATATCGTCTTAGTATGGGACTCCTCTAGTGATCTTAATGTCTAACTTCAATCAATCCATGACCCTGCGTAACCTTTAGATTCGCTGATTGTAACAAATAACTGTCTCCTATCCGACAGTAAATTGAACTCCACTGGTCACGGTTTCTCATCATAGCTTCAAGAAGCCGACTCAGTAGTCTTGAGATTTATTTAAGCGTCCACACGTGACACCGAAGGTCCTGTGTTCAATTCATGCGTGTGGCAGTTGCGGATACTACTCACTTTTTTTTACTCTCATACAATACATAGCAAAACTTGTTGTCTAGTGCGTTCATCTTTCTAACACTGGTCTCTCATACATCACATTGTGATTACAATTATGAAAAAAAAAATTCAAAATGACTTAGTCATTTTGAATTTTTTTTTAGTTTTGTAAATTTCATCTAATTCACTTTTTATCTTGTGTAATTTAATATTATTAACTTAATAAATGAAACTAGTGCATTTCATCTTAGTTAACACACTTAAACAATAACTACTCACCTTTTTCTTTGTTCAAAAATCATTGAACGAGTTAAAAAAAATATTCGTGTTAATAATAATAATAATAATAATAATAATAATAATAATAATTATAGACCGACCCTATTCTAAGACGACGATATTATTATCAGACAGTGATGTCCATGTTTGTGAATTCTCTCTGATTCATGCTTATAGCAACTCACATACATATTTGAGCTTGTAAACATTGAATTTAGTAGTTACAAGCCGTTTTTTAATTAACTTACTCTTAACACACAATCATTTGTATTGTCGCGTTTGTGTGAGATCAGGTAGGAAGGAATTGAGCAAAGCTTACCACCTACGTGTGTATATTTATTCTATTCTCTTTATTGTTTTAGCCACTTCGATATATTCGATAACTACTTATTCATTTTCCTCCCGACCGAAGCTGCTACCTTGACACGTGGTGGTCGGGATTGCCTATCATGATGACCCAACCGAGCTATATTGGCTGGAACATATGTTCCTGAAGGTTCTAACATGCCAGGCAGGTCGATTAGAGAACGATGAGACTGAAAGCAGCTACCCAAGGTCTGAGGGCGAAGTCGTACTGCTGACTACTGCATACGGGTGTGACAGCAGTAAGGTGTTTCCCTCGGACAACCAGCATCTGCAGCGATGCTGCCTTCTCACAACGAAGGAAGGAAGGGTTAGAAAAGGTCGACCCTAAAAATGTCACACCTCACCCTACCTCACGGATTTCCGTCTCCTTGGGTAATGGTGCCCACTAAGGGCTTTCAAGAACGGAGCTAATCCTCAAAAAACTTCTCATAAAAAGGCCGCGCGTGACCAGCCTGAAGCAGTTGTCCCTTGGACTCTGCGGTCACGCACCCAGGTCTCTAAGGCCGACACTAATCTATCTTCCTTTTCAGGTTCCTCAAGAAACACCCTTCCACGGTGTGGGCAGCCGGGAAGTGACAACCGCCCTCATACCCGTAAAATCATTTTCCTACTTACTGGTGCGCGCTTACTGACTCAATCAACGGCTCGCTTGCCGTTCTGCACTGTTATATCATTCTCGCTTCGTGTGCCTGTGTTTTTACAATCTGTGTGTGTGTATGTGGAGCGATCATAAACATTGATCAACACTTCGTATTTCTCCTCCGAATTGTATACACCGTTAGGCGCGTGCGTGATTATCTAATGATGACTATCAAGACGAGTATTATACGAAGTCTAAGAATATATATCAGTTACCAACCGCCAACAGAGAACTAAGTGAGCCTATATCCACCCCACACATTCATTTCATTGGTCATTGTTTTTTTTTGCCTGTATTTTCGATGATATACAATAACTTTCTCAATTATTATTACCGTTGTTGTTGTTGTTGTTGTTGTGTTCTTCCCTTCTTTCATTTGCAGCACACTTTTAAATCTTTCTTTATTTTCTCGTTCATTTAGATGAGAATTATCCAATCTACTACTACGAATACTACTACTACTACTACTACTGGTAGTAGTAGTAGTAATCAACCGGACGCTCTACTTATCAACTTATTAAATCAATTAACATCCTATCGTTGTATTGTATTACAAAATCCTATTCATCATTTCATCTATCTACCACCGTGTATTTCAATTCCATCTTATGCTAATGTCAACGATATGTATCACAGATTAAATTTAATGAAACACAATGAGAATAATTATGCAAGTAAGTTAACAACAAAAATAGAAATAGATTTATTCAATTAGAAGCAACAATTGCTCTTTTACTGTGTGTGTGTGTGTATCTGATGTTGATGTTGGGTTTCATCGGCACCTGAACTAGTTAGTGATAGGGAGTGAAGTAGTCGAACGTGTAGACCGCTTCACTTATCTTGGGAGCCTCATCAGTGCCGATGGCCTGGTGACTGACGAAATCTCAGCTCGGATACAGAAGGCTAGATTGGCTTTTGCCAACTTGCGTCACTTATGGCGTAGGCAATATATCCGTTTGCTGAATAAAGGACGAGTTTACTGCGCAGTGGTTCGTTCCGTCTTACTTTATGGCTGTGAAACATGGCCAATGAGAGTAGAAGGTATTCGTAGGTTATTGGTTTTCGATCATAGGTGTCTTCGAAGCATTGCTCGTATATCGTGGGACACCGGAGTGAGGAACGTTGTTATTAGGAATCGGGTGGTAGGTAAGAATGGAAGATGAATAGATGAAGTAATGAAACTTCATCAGTTGAGGTGGTTGGGACATGTGTTGCGTATGCCCAACCACCGACTGCCTCGACGAGCCTTGTTTTGTAGTGTAGGAATAGGTTGGAAGAAAGTCAGTGGTGGCCAAACCAAAACATGGCACAAATCCATGAAGTTACTGACTAGTGGACTGAGTCATGTTGATAGATGTAGACTACCTGGTTGGGGTCCGCGAGATGATAATAATCAATGGTTAGAGACCTTGAACGACATCGCTCAAAATCGTTTGCAATGGCGCCGGTGCATTTATTCTCTGTGTTTTCTCAAATTCTAATCTTCTGAATTCCTCATCACCTGTATCTTTCGCTTTCTAAACTTATCTCACTGAATCATACTTCTTGAATGATATCTTCTAATGCTAACCTCTCCGGTTACTTCTAATACATTTACTACCTCTTCTACTATTGGATTTGAATTGACAATCACATCTCTGTGCTGATGTGGTATGGCAACATGAACTGATGTACTTACGTACAAAGTTCTACGTTGCAACTGACTGACTAACTGACTGTTGATTTCGATCACTGGTTTTAAATAGACTCAGTTTTAAGTTACATGGTTTTTTCGCCCTGACAGTCAGCAATATACTTAATTAATTAATAAACATCGGTAGATCAAGTCAGTTCAGACTTATTCACGACTAAGTGCAGTAAAATTGTCACAATACAAATACAGATTTCTACTGTGAAGTTTATGCTGATGATGATGTTTGTTTGTTGTTCAGAATAATAATTATTTCGACTACACTATTGAACTAAAGTGTCTATAGTAATAATTAAAATTTGAGACAAGAAGAACGTTGAAATATTTGCCCGCATCATGATTGTTTAAATTGATTTAAAGTTATTTCTATATTGTTTAACTTGATTTTCAATT
This sequence comes from Schistosoma turkestanicum, assembly GCA_944470395.2. NCBI lineage: Eukaryota > Metazoa > Platyhelminthes > Trematoda > Strigeidida > Schistosomatidae > Schistosoma > Schistosoma turkestanicum. The sequence goes on from CALYCR020000345.1 coordinate 7,363, forward strand.
ACTTACTTACGTACTTATGCTTGTTACCCCAAATGGAACATAGGCCATCCACTAGCTTTCTCTAACCTATTCTGTCCTGGACCTCCCTTTCCAGTTGCGTCTAACTTTTGTTCATTCCTTTCATGTATGTCTCCATTTATTGGCGTAATGTGTTCCTTGACCTTCCTCTTTTCCTTTTGCCTTGAGGGTTCCAAGTTAGGACTTGTCTTGTGATGCAGTTAGGTGCTTTCCGCAATGTGTGTCCTATCCACTTCCACCGCTTCTTCCTGATTTCCTCCTCCACTGGAATCTGGTTTGTTTTCTCCCACAGTACGTTGTTGCTGATGATGTCTGGCCAACGAATCCGATGCATTTTGCGTAGACAACTGTTAATAAACACTTGTATCTTCTGGATGATAATGCACTCTTACTAATTTACTATAACTTTTCAACTGTAAAGTCATTCATTGTTAATGAAAGTTATTACTTATCTATCATAAATCTAAATTGTTCTTCACTGATAGGATCATTCAAAAAATTTCCGTTTATTATTGGCAAATACTTACTTACGCATTAATTTCTATGTGTTTGTTTTTCTTATTCAAGATAAATTTATTATGACCGATACAAAAGAATTTAGTAAATATTCCAAGAGCCTTTGTTCAATATTTGTCAAATTGAACACAATATTTGAAGTAAGTTTCATTAGTTTTATTAATCGTATGTTGTTGGTCCGAAATAGGTGTCTGCAGTCTGTGTAGAAGAAATTTAACTCTATTCACCTGGTGGTCATGTATGAACAAAGTTGTATGAAGTAATAAAATTGTAGGCTGAAACAGTGATTTTTCAAAAATAGTAATTCTTGTCTGCATACTTTCGTTGAAAAAAACACTACTAAGGAAACACTCTTAGCACCAGAAAAACTTATTTATGTGACCCTACTTTTCCGAGATGAGTTAATTAGCCTTGTATTTGAAACAAAGGCTCAAATTAGTTGTTATTAAGATTTATTATGTTAGGAACGGCCAAAAAATGGCACAAATCCATAAAGCCATCGACAACTGGTCTGAGTCATGTTGTTAAGTGTAGACTACGTGGTTGATGTCCGCTAGAGACAATCGTAACCGATGGTTAGAGAGACCTTGAACGACATGGCTTGAAATCGTTTGCAATGACGCAGATGCATCTACTCTTTGTGTTCTCTTAAATTCTAGCCTTTTGAATTCCTCATCATTTCTATCTTTCTCTTTCTAAATTTATCTCACTGAATTATATTTCTTGAATCATATCTTTAAACCCTAATCTTTTTCATTACCACTATGGGATTCGAACTGACACTTGCATCTCTGTGCTAATGTGGTTATGGCAACTTGAACGTTTACGTTGTAACTGACATGACCTGCTTATATTGAAAACAAAAAACAAGATCAATGCTTCATCAAAAATTAAATGGCATGTGAATTGTTGCGTCACATCCATTGAATTTATTGGTACATATGTGTGTACATAGCCACATGTACATGTGCAGGGATAATCATGACCCTATAAATTAAGCTATCGTAACATGTACCATTTCTCCACTACAGTCAAATAAATGAACTGACACATGAAAGCAATCTTCAAGCTAAATGCGACAACACCAATCAATACTGGGAAATATACATTTTGCTTATAAAGCCTGTTTCATGTTAACTTTAGTTTGTCTAGTCGACCTTTTGTTTTGCATGTATGTACAAATGTACTCAACAAGTTTATGTGTGATCAGATGTATTCCAACAATATATCAGACTGCTTACTTACTTACGCCTGTTGCTTTTCGTGGAGCGAAGGCTGCCGACGAGGATTCTCCAACTAACTCTTCCCTCCACTCTCCTTTCCACTTGTTGTCACATACTGTTGTTTCCTTTGATGTTTGTCTCTGATTTTCAGCGGAACGTGTTCCTAGTTTTTGCTTTCCACTTTTTGTCGATGTGAAGGCTTGTCTTGTCACATAATTTACTAAATAATTCAGGATGTGGAATTCACTTGGATGACATTCGTACTGCTTGTCCAAGCTCTTGAAGTTGATGTTTCAAGATCGTGACATCAGTTGGATTATCATCACTGTACCTGAACATATGTTATCGAACCAACAACGCATTACTAACATAGGGTCACCATTGAATGTTAGCAATCCTTCAGAAACAAAAGATAATCAAACTGAGGGAGTTGTTGGACATTCTTAACTCAAAAGAGACTAGGTTTTTAAAGCATAGGTTAAAACTGCTTTCATCAACGCGTTGTAAACTCGATATTACTATGAAACGATCAATATCATGACGGGGCCAAAGATAGCCCAGATCTTTCACTATACCTAATTTCTTTGAACACACAACCATCAGATCTCCATACAACCTGCTGTTAATCGCTCTTCACTAAGATTAAATGCAGAAATCGTCTCCTACCAACCAGCCTTGTAACAGTATTTTGCATTTCGCAGGTGCAAAGTACACGACATACTAACTTACACTGATTTCCATTTGAATCAGTGTAGATTTCATGGCTTGATGAATATCATCACACAGTAAGACGGTATCATCCTCAAGTTTAAGGTTGAAAAGCCTTTCCCCAAATAACAGATTTAAACCTCCATCACCCATTTCTACTAGAACTCCTTATAGAAAGTAAAGTTGAAGAGCAACAAATGAAACTGAGCAACCCTGTTTATTATCCTCCACTGCTTGAATGGAAAATTGAAGAGCCATATTTGTGTGTTGTTACTACCCGACATGCTTGTATATAGAGAACCTTAAGGATGTTAATTATACATCTTGAATACACCTTTTCACCAGATTAATCTCAAAGAAGCGATTTATAAACACACTTAGCTTTCAGAAATTTAAAGCGATTGTTCCCTTTTGTTAGAACAATGTAGAAGATCAAGTCGATTCTAAAACACATGATGTATCGTTTCATACATTTCAAATAATCTAGTAGTAATCACATTTTGTATACACTTGGCAAGATACAGTTTATATGAAAATTACTCGAGGTCATTTAAATAAAAGTTCAAATAAACATAATATATATAATGATTGTGTCAATAAAACAGAGAGAAAATTAACAGTATGGAAAGAGTATGCAATTATCATACCACTCTAATTCGTTAATTAGATAGAAGATGATTACCTTGGCAGATTCAAGGTCACAACAAACTTTATTTACACATAATGGAGGTTTGGATTTGTGAATAGCCAAAGCTTCTATAAACCTAAGATGAAAACCCACATTCATTACATCACTTGATGTTAACTAGTTTTGAAGCTATCAAGGCGTATATTATATAACACCTTATTGCATTGCTCGATTACTCCTGACTATGTATGTGTTGACACATACATGTAGATTGATAGGTGCTTAGCGTTCAACTAATAATGAGTTTGGGGTTGAAATCCCATCTTCGTTTTATTTTCAGGCAGTGTTTTGGAGGTTTGTGTTTTTTTTACACATTTGAAATCATCAATCAATCATTGTTAGTTGACCACCATTAGAAACCTGGAAGCACTGGACGGCCGTTCCGTCCTGGTATGAGACTCATCACTGGCAATGCGCATGCACGATTCCTACACCTCGCAGGGTTCGAACCCGGCAGTAACTACCAGAGACAAATGGGTGAGGTCGCGCTAAATCCCTAGATCAATCAGAGTTAGACATAAACACCTTTGGATGCCGGCCAAGTGATCCGATGGTAAGGCGTTCGCCTATAATGCCGAAGGTCCCGGGTTTCTAATGGTGGTCAACTAACAATGATTGATTGATGATTTCAAATGTGTAAAAACAAGAATAACACCATGTATATTTTTGATTTGTGATCAAGTTAATCACTTTTATATATTAAATATGTTTTTTGAACTACCTAACCGACATTGTAGTAGTTTAATCATCATCCTTTATCTCATTCCTGATCAATAAAAATACACATTGGAAAATGGTTTGTGTTTTTTGCATATTATTAGAATTATGTAACACAATAAAAACATGTCAGTTGTGTTTGTAATTAACTAAGTGTTGTAATAATAATAATAATAGTCCACATTGTATCATGATGACCTTTGTGTTACAACATAAAAACTAACAATCATTTAAATGGGACTATCAATAGGGTTAGTACTTAAAAATGTTTGAACAAAAAATGGAATTTTCAAGTCTTTCAAATATTTATATATATCAGTCAGTCAGTCAGTCAGTTGCAACATAGAACTTCGTACGTATGTACATAAGTTCAGGTTGCCATACCACATTAGCACAGAGACGCAAATGTCAAATCAAATCCCATAGTGATAAAGATAGTAGAGGTATTAATGGTAATGAAGAAGACTAGGGTTTGAAAATATTATTCAAGAAGTATAATTCAGTGAAATAAGGTTAGAAAGACAAAGGTAGAGGTGCTGACGAATCCAGAAGATTAGGATTACGTACATCTACTCTTAACAGCCATGTTTCACAGCCATACAGGAGAACGGAGCGAACTGCTTCACAGCACACCCGTCCTTTGGTTAACGAACGGATGTCTCGCCTACGCCATAAGTGACGCAGGTTGGCAAACGCCAATCGAGCTATCTGTATCCGAGCTGAGATTTCGTCAGTTACCATGCCATCAGCACTGATGATACTCCCCAGATAAGTGAAGCGGTTGACACGCTCGACTACTTCACTCCCTATCGCTAGTTCAGGTGCCGATGCAACCCAGTCTTGAAGCAACATTTTGCATTTCGAGGGTGAGAACCGTATCCCGAACATGCTTGCATTGTTGCTTAGGGTGGTCAGAAGACTCTGCATTTTATCAGCGTCTTCACCGAATAGAACTATATCATCGGCATACTCTAGATCAGTAAGCGATTTTCCTGATATATACATATTATATGTATATGTACAGCTTAGAATAAACTTGTGGAATAGTTGGAGAGCAGATGAGCTGACCTTGTGACTTGAAGTAGATGCTTGAAAACATTGTCAAAACTGCTGACAATCGAAAGTTTGGCGAATACAACTATCTGGCTTTTTGGAGAATACAACATTTCTCTATCAAAATCTTTTAGTGCACAAAAACAGAAATTCATCAATTCTTGTGGAAATAACTAAGCATTTGAATAAAACACATTTTTGGTCACAGTTGAACCTTGTATCAAGGATTAGAAAGAAGTAAAAAAAATAACCATCTAACAACCTTGTGAATTAGTTAGTGTTTCCGTTAACAAACAAACTGGAAATCTATTTAGACAATTATGGCGAGTACCTCAGTACTCCTCAATTCCTCCAACACACAGTGTATTAATGACATAATCCATAATACTATGCGTCTCATTGGCTACCATTAATATCGCTAAATCCAATCCAAAAAACGACTATCGACCAACACTCAAGTCAGAGTTTTCATTACAAATGTCAAGACATGGGGTCGGAAACTTGGAGAACATACAAGAATATACAAGTCTTTATTAATTAACACTTGTCTACACAAAATACTGAGGATCTGTTGGCTAGACACTATCAACAACAACAACAACCTATATAGTATGGGAGAGAATAAACCAGATCCCAGCGGAGGAAGAAATCAATAAGTGGATTGGATACATTAAAGAAAGAGCACTCAACTGCGTCACATGACTAGCCCTCGCTTACAATGCTTAAGACCAATGGAAATGTGAGGATGGGGACCAAAGAACACAATACGCCGAGAAACGCAGACGGATATAAGAAGAAGAAGAATGAACAACCATTGAATAGAACTAGAAAGGAAGGCCTAGGACAGAGCAGGTTGTGAAGTATGCTGGTCGGCGACCTGTGCTGCATTGAGTACTAGGTAAGGATGGCAGATCAATAAATGAAGTAATGAAATTTCATCAGTTGAGGTAGTTGGGACATGGGTTGCATATGCCTAACCACCGACTGCCTCGAAGAGCTATGTTTTGTGGTGTAGGAGTAGGTTGGAAGAAAGCTAGGGGCGGCCAAACCAAAACATGGCACAAATCCATGAAGTCATTGACAAGTGGACTGAGTCATGTTGGTAGATGTAGACTACCTGGTTGGGGTCTGCGAGACGAAAGTCACTAATGGTTAGAGACCTTGAACGACATGGCTCAAAATCGTTTGCAATGGCGCAAGTGCATCCATTCATCGCGCTCTCTCAAATCCTAATCTTCTGGATTCATCAACACCTCTACGTTTGTCTTTCTAACCTCATTTCACTTAATTATACTTCTTGAATAATATCTTCAAACCCTAGTACTCTTCATTACCATTAATACCTCTACTATCTTTATCACTATGGGATTTGATTTGACATTTGCGTCTGTGTGCTAATAATGTGGTATGGCAACCTGAACTTATGTACATACGTACGTACGAAGTTCTACGTTGCAACTGACTGACTTACTGGGGCCAAAAGGCGTAAGTAAGTAAGTAAGTAACTCTAAAAACAACAATCAACCCCTCTCACCACCATGTTCTTAAAGTTAGAGTTGAGATTTTGACAGAAAACAGAGAGAGAGAGAGATATGAAAGTATTGTTTATCATTTTTTTTTATACCTATTTGTATAATTCATAAATAAATTGTTTTCATAAGCTTACTTACTTACTCACAATTGACCGTAAAGGGATTTTCTGCTCAATCCCATTAGGGTGTGATCAGATTAGAGGTTTTTTTTACCTGATAACCATTATTATTATCATTATCATGAATTTTCCATATATATATATATATCTTAATACTTTACAATTAATTCTATGTGAAATTTGATCAAGTTTCTGGTTAAATTAAATGTGTTTATTGCATAATTCATTACACAATATGTTTTCCTAATTTTTTTTAATCAGTGTCAGTGTTTTTTTTTTTCAAAAGAAACATTAAATGAGGGTATTGTGTTTTGATTGGTGTTTGTTTATATTTTATCTCTCCTCTATTCATTCATTCATTATTCATTTATATAGTATTGTCTATGA
>CALYCR020000346.1:0-14539 GCA_944470395.2 Schistosoma turkestanicum
CATTCGCAAAACTAAACCACGCAGAGTAAGTAGAAGAAATGTTTACTTCCAACATAGTCAAGTAGTCTGTCAACCTCTTAATATTCAAGTCGCTATTGTCATTTAGGATAAAAAAAACTATTGTGGGGGGAAACAAAGGGAACTATGTATACCGATAGGTTACAAATTTCAATTTTGTTGAGTTCATCAGTACAAAAGCTCAGTTTATCGTTGCAACCTCATTCAAATCGGCCGAATTCATCCTACTGTATTGTGTCAATTTCGACGTGTTCTTAATCTTTGTGATTAGCTCGTCTAGACAATCGTTACTAAATGGCGTCTGACGGTTATAAATCAGAAGGTGAACTCGTAGTATTGAAAACGTTTATTTGGGACACGCCACAAAGCGAAGCGGAGAAGCAGTGAATAAAACGAATGAAGCGACGTGAATTGGAGAAGGCTGTTGAGCCAACTCCAAGAGATAGAGCATGACTAAGAATATATATAGTCAGACAAAAATAAGACAGACATGTGATCAACGAGATAGGCATGCACACACATGAATAAAAGCGACGAATAGTTGACAAGGTCAAATGACAAGTGGGACACGTCATGTGAGCTCATACAAACCAGACAATAATAAGAACGAATGGTACATATAAATTGTTGCAATACAAATTATGGCTTGGTTAAACAAATTAATCGAAAAGGCTTAACCATATTAGATGCAAGCGAACCCGAATATATGTGCAGGCGCTACACTACCATCGAATAACTACATCGTTGGTCGTCAAATTGTCATGTCTTACGAAAACTATTGAGTAGATTTTATCAAGTTATGAGCCAATAACAAAAACACTGTTCATTTTTTTTCGCTCCTTATGTTTTGAGCATATCCAAGTAAACGTGCGTTGGTTAGCCGAAAGTCTGCCTTATACGTATATATATATATATATATATATATATATATATATATATATACATTTAAAATCATCAATCATTGTTAGATCACAATTCGAAGCACACACACACTAGACGGCTGTTTCGTCCTAGTATGAGACTCATCAGTAGCAATGCGCATCCACGACTCCTGCACCCCACAGGATTCGAACCCGGGACCTTCGGTCTTGCGCGCGAACGCCTAACCTCTGGACCACTGGGCTGGCATCCAACGGTGTTAATGTCTAACTCTGATTGATCTAGGGATTTTGCGCAACCTCACCCATTTGTCTTTGGTAGTTACTGCCTACACCCTACAGGGTTGATCTCCACCGGTGATGATTCCTGTACCAGGAAGAAACGGCCGTCCATTACTTCAAGGTTTCTAATGGTGGTCTAACAATGATTGACTGATGATTTCAAATGTATCAAAAGCCAATTTTCATAACCCTAACTGAAAAAAGTAATATACATATCGAATTGAAGAAACCAATGGAAAGCATATACTACTCATGTTTACTTATAACGTGTTTAATTTATATTTTGTCATACAGTATAATAACAAACATTTATTTACAATCATTCTGTTTATTAAAATTCATATAATTCTAAAACTGTATATATATTTAATTAAATAGCCGCTGAAAAACAATATTCATGCTTCAATAGTTTTGACTTTAAAGTACAAATATAAACCAGTGTATAAGAATTTATGCTGTACATATATTGAAGTGTGAATGAAAAAAGTTATTTCTCAACATGGAATACAGTATATATTTTTATGTTCTGTACTTGAGTAACGCCAAATCACTGTACAAATTACAACACCGAACGTTAGACTTCCACCGTTCAAAAAATTAGGAAGACGGACGACGTTGGAGATGCACTTATTAACGGAATTAAAAATATATACAATAAAACATGCGTATTTATACAATTATACATATTATCATCGATATTGTTGTCGTTAAAATATTTGAACATTAATCAAATAGTTCATCAATCGACTGCCCTTGAAATATTTAAACATTTAATCGATAAGTTCATCAATCCACAATGTGCGTGGCTGTCTTCTCGATTGGCTATCCCAACACCTCCCCGGAATAAGATTTTTTTCTTGGGTCCACTTGTAGTCTTACGACTGGGTTGTGGCGGCGTTCCATTCTGTTTGTAGTTTTTCTAGTTAGTGTCTCCGACCTTCCCTTTTCTTCGGTATTCCGGGACAAATGTGTAGTTGTCGGTTCTGTGATCAACTCTAGGGGTAGATTTACGCGATTATCACCAGAGCGTACCATTCTTTTGTCCTTTCGCAGTTGGTTCGTGTGTCTAACACGGCTTCCGAAAGCTCCTGTTATTCGATACAAAACTCATCATCAATCGACTATGTTTGTGGGTGGCTTCTAGATGGCTACCCCAACATATATATATATATATATATATATATATATATATATGTATATATATATATATATATAAATACTGTGGTACTTTGGATGCGGACCGCTGAGGAGTTGCATATAACAGGACAAAACGGACGTCTTTCAGTGTTTCCAGGTTCCTAAAGGTGGTCTAACATTGATCGATTCATGATTTCAATGAGTGACTTGACAATCTGCACAATTCTACAATACAAAACAAAATTCAAATATTCCAACCGTAAATAATCTTATTTTCATTGGTTTACACTGTATGCCATCAGTTAACTGCATTTAAAAAAAGTCTGATAGAACAGTTAGAAGACGTAACTGATCTGAAAAGTGTGATGTACTCGACATCAAAACAGCTTTCAAAACGATTTGTTATAACCTTGAATTTACTCTGGTTATCTTTAAGCCTATGATAATGTGACAGTTTTTCTACCCTTTCATATTCATTTCATATTACGTTAATTTCCTCTCTCCTTTATTTACAATTAACACCTTACTTCTATTTGAACTTTTATTTAATTACACATTTTTTGAAACCATGACTCGATCAATGTTAGACCACCATTAGAAACCTGGAAGCACTGGACGGTCATTTCGTCCTGGTGTATGGGACTCATCAGTGGCAGTGCGCATCTACGACTCCTTCACCTCGCACGATTCGAACCCAGGACCTTTGGTATTGTGAGCGAACGCCTAAATTCTGTACAACTGAGCCGGTATCTATCGCTGTTAATGTCTAATTATTTAAATGACCTTTTATTATTCTTCATATAAAATGCCCTGACAAGTGAATATGAATGTGACCAGATTAATCGAAACGTGAATAGCACACAAATATATCACAACATTTTTCAGACAAATTAGGTCTTCTCACGGTTGTATCAAAATTTATGTCTAAAGGACTAATTGTTTTTAAAAAAAGTAAAAGCTGAAAGATAATTTCACGTGACTCAACTTATGCACACCAGTACTTCTCATCAACAAGCTACCAGTATAATCAACTCAAAACTATTCAAGTGACACATTGTCACATTGTCAGTTGATTAGAGCTAGTGAATGTCAGTTAATTTCAAATAAGACAACAGTGGTACTCAGATAGATTCAACAATACTTGATAACATTTTTAATGTTAAATTTTAAGAAAACAAATTAATCATGAATATTTATTTAAAAAACAATTATTAATCAACCAAATCACTGACAATTACATTTATATATTTTTTTTAAAAAAACAAAAAGAATGTTTTTAAAAAGGGGAAAAGTGATTTATTCATTCATCATCAACATCATCCACATCATCAATGTCAATGTTCAATAGTGTAACATGTTGTTTTAATAAATAATTTGAAAACAAACAAACTAGTATGATACACATTGATAATAATAGTAATTATATTGTTTACTTCATTCTGAGTGATCATCTATCTGTAAACACAAAAACAACAAATTTCCATGAAATCAATTGATAATTGAAATGGATTCTTCAGAAGTTGTTTTTTTAAAAATATTTGAATTACGACTTCAGATTGAAATCAAACTGTGCACACATAAATTAGCTTGAAAAGCAATTCACTAATGTGATAATGTTTCTGAGTTTGAATTGATTTTTTTGGAAATATGTCTTAATTACTGGCTTGCTTAATTAGTTACACCTGTTACCCTCAATGGAGCATGGGCCAATGATCTGCATACTCCAACGTACTCTGTCCGAGGCCTTCCTTTCTAGTTCTGTCCAATTGTTGTTCATACTTTTAATTTGCATTACGGGGTTGTGAAGATTGTTAAGTTACACATTTTTGAAACCATGAATCGATCAATGTTAGACCAGCACCATTAGAAACACGGAAGCACTGGACGGCCGTTTCGTCCAGGTATGGGACTCTTCAGCAGCGCGCATCCACGACTCCTGCACACCACAGGATTCGAACCCAGGACCTTTGGTATTGTGCGCGAACGCCCTAACCATTGGACCACTGTGCTGGTGTCTGACGGTGTTGATGTCTAACTTGATCTAATCCATGGAGTTACGCAACCTAATACACAGTCTTCGGTAGACACTGCCTACACCCGAACAGGTTGAAATTCACTGGTCACGTCTTCCCACTAGAACTGGGAGAAGATTCCTGACGAAGCTAGTCACTAGTGAGCACAGGTAATTTGCGCTCATTCTTGATGTTTTATGCAATGCCTAATCAATCAGGTCTACAGTCTAAAATGATTTTGACATCAAGTTACTCTTACAAAGTTTTTTGTCTTTGGCACAGACAGCGGTGTCTATGGTAAATTATAAGGTTAAGCGTTAGCGGGCAGAATCAAAGGTTCTGGGTTCGAGTTCAGTGAAGTGCAGAACTAGGGGATGTGCACAGCTGATGAGTCCTATACTGGGACGAAATAACTCTCTAGTGCTTTCAAGTTTCTAATTCTGGTTTAATAATGATTCATTCATGAGTTCTTGATGGATTGATGTTGTGTTTTGTAAATGCGGATGATGTAATTTTAATCTTATTTCTACAGTGATTATGACATGTTCCAGATTAAGGATAGTATTATTACATCGTACTCTGAACGTAGCAACAGTAGGTCATACCATGTACAAAGAAAAAAAGCAAGATCATTCAATAAAGCTCAGTATTCACCAACCAAATCACACCTGACGCAAAAGCTTTGGATGATGTAGAAACAGTTACATCATTGATGATGAGCAAGGAGACTCAATGCAGATGTGAAGGCGAGGAAATACTAAAGCATAGGGCAATGTTTTTCTTCAACTCAAGATTATCAGTGAACCCCAAAGTCAGCATTTTCAATAAAAATGTCATTGCAGTTCTACTGTATGGGAAGGAAACTTGGATACCATGAAAATCATCAACTAGCAAATACAATTATTTACTAACAGTTGTCTGCGCAAGATATTGAGGATCCGTCCGCCATACATCATCAACAACGACCCACTGTAGGAGAAGACAAACCAGATTCCAGGAAGTGAGAAATCAGGAAGAGGCGCTGAGAGTGGATTGGATAAACATTAGGGGAATCCCCCAACTACGTCATAAGACAATTCCTCACTTGGAATCCTTAAGTCCGACGAAGAAAAGGAAGTCTAAAGAATACGTTAAGCAGAGAATGGGATGCAGATGTGGCAAAAATGAACAGCAAGTGAATGGAACTAGGAAGAAAGGCACAGAACTTAGTAGGTTGGAGAATTCTAGATTTGAAAAGTTCAATAGGATGAATTGTTCAACACTAGTGTTATCTTACTAAAATATAATACAAACTAGTCAAAAATTTATTTCTAGTCTTACTTAACAGGAAAAATATATCATTGATATTGATAAATAACTCCATACTTATCAAACAAGTTAGATAGCAGCTAGACTTCTTAGACAATACAATTCAGTGACCATTGTGGGCGACAGAAATGACAAATTTTTTCTTTAAGTAAATCGAAACAATGAGCTAAATATTTAAAATGCAATGAATCCCTGGTGATAATCTTAATAAACTTGATATGTTTACCGAAAATGATTTGAATGGAACTCCGCTTGGAATCCATTTGGGGTGACTACAAGTCCCATGCCCGAATAATGGAAAAAGGTTGGGCATGGGGTTAGTGATCCCATTTTGAAGAAGACTAACTCGCTAAAAATACTCTAACCAGAAAAAATAATTTGCCGGTTGATGGTCTATGCTCTATTAGGGTGTAAGAGGCGAAGTAAGTAAGTAAGTAAAAGACCGGATGTATTTATGAAAACGTGAACGGATTAAATGAATTTGTTAATATCAGTAACAACAACGGGAAAGTAAAACTACTCACAAATTTGTAACATTATTAGTCTAACCAGTGAGAGTACCTTATAATTTACAAACGATTATTGTTGGTGATTTCATTTCATCTATTATTGAGGGATAAGGGATAACAATTAGATCGTACCATATATAAAAAAAGACATGTTGAAATCGTTCGGCGTAGGTGTAGCAAACAAACCAACAGAATTACTTCAATTAATCCTATGTAGGCCAAAGAACAAAATGACAATGTAAGAAAAACCAAATATCATCTATAAAATAAACTACTCAGATTGTGAAAAATACTACAAATGACAAAGTGGACATTCTCTTCAGCTTCGTTGACATGAACAACAGTCAGCAGTCAAATGCCATGACATTTCTTATTTCATATCAATACAGATGGGCACCTATGGAAATAGGTTTGATCAGGACAAAGTTGAAATACTGAATTAAGGAAGTACAAAGTACACTGGAGAATTTTTGGAAACTTGACAATCAAGTCATTCGTGAATCATTAGCACACATCGACATTAATCCGTTTTTTTTATCAATCAATCAGAAAAGTCATAGACAAGCAAAGGATCAAGAATCAAATAAAAGAGGGATGCAATCAATAACTAGTGAAATGTTAATTACATTTAATCATGATTGAGGTCAACAGGACAAGAACTAAGAGTCATACATAGAGAATATTTCGAATACTTTGTAGTTGGGTGCGTAAGATTCTACGTCAGGCACACCATTTGTGATGTGTACACTGGCGAGCGAATGAGCGACTGAAGCAAATCGTACGGAGCGATATGGAGAAGCAGAGAATAAAACGAATGAATTGGAGAAGGCTGTTGAGCCAACTCCCAGGATTACAATGCAAACGAATGGGCGAAGGGAGCGAATGGACAGACGAAGCCCGTTGGAGAAGGCTAATGAGCCAACTCAAAGAGATAGAGCATGACTAAAAATACATGGTCAGACAAAAATAAGATAGACATGTGATCAACGAGATAGGCATCCACACACATGAAGAAAAGTGACGAATGATTGACAAGGTCAAATGACAAGTAGCACAAGACATGTGAGCTCATACAAACCAGACAATAATAAGAACGAATGGTACATATAAATTGTTGTAATACAAATGGCTTGGTTAAATAAATTAATCGAAAGGGCTTAACCAAAATAGATGTAAGCGAACTGGAATATATGTGGAGGCACGACAACTTCACTTATCTACCTGAAGTTTGTGCTGATGATGTTGTTCGGAAGAAGAACAATGAAAGCTTCACTACAAAAAACATCCAGATCATAGAACTAAGCCGTAACCACAGGTATAAGTCACATCATCACCAAATGAAGCTGTAGAAATATCAAAATCTGTTTTGCTATCCACAATGTAAAGCATCTGCCAGACACCAGAGAATTGATCATCTCTTATCGGGATAATTTTACTGAATTTTTCGTTAAAAAAGATCATTCTCTCAGTGTTTTCCCAGCTCTACAGATCTGTATCCTGTATCAACTGTAGTTTATTTTCTATAGGCACCTTCCAATAACTTTATGTACTAATAATGTCAAAATTATGGAAACAAAAGGTCGTGTATATTTGATTTTGATTATTCAATCGCGCGTAAACATAACACCAATCTGGTAGGTAGTCATAGTGAATAAATGTTCCAATAATTCAATCATTCAATTTCTATATTCAATTTTAATTCGGAAAATGAATATTAACCATTGTGTGTTGGATAAAAAAGTTAATAATTTTTTTGGTTATTTGATATACAAAATACAATTTTGATGCATAGAAAAAATTTATTTATATATAGGTCAGAAAAATAATATTATTTACTGCTATAATCCTACAAAAGTCATCGAAAAACTAACTGTACACCCACAAACACACATTCATTGTTCAACAAATATGACCTAAAAAGATTATCTTGGGGGATTTTAATTAATTGTAATCAAACTAAATGGACAAGTGAGATTATTAGTTGTGTCAGTGATTTTGTGAAATCGGTCAAATAACGCAAGTGAAAAAGGAAATAAAAGTATTTTTATTTTGTTAATTTAAGCGTAAATTAAAGTCAACTTACTATTGTGTGGTAATTCAATCTCTAGTAAAGGAATTGTTCTCCGAAGAAAAATCTTTACTCGGTTGGAATTACATTCTGTTGAAGAAGTTGAATCCCCAGAACTCATTTGATAGAGGTCCTAATTTTGGATTTTCTTATGTTTTCCAGCATGGGCTGATCAGTTGACCTTGAGACTACATTTCCCACACAGAAAATCCTTGATTGTCATTCGATGATGTACGCTACTTTTTGGCTCTCTCAAATAAACTCGATTTGTGTGCTTGAAGACCGCCTATTTTCAGTGTGCTTGTAGAATACACTTTCTACGTCTTGTCAAAACTTCTTCCTCTACTTAGTGAGGCCGTAAGACGCTCGGATTAGAGTAGACTATCATATCACTGGATCATTTGTCTTCTCTGTCGTTTACCGACTAAGATGAACTCGTAATAGCATTCAAGCCTATCAATCGACAAGCATAATATATTTTGAAATTAGAGAAAACGTATTCCAACTTTGTACGGCTAATTAGTAAATGTAGTCTGCTCTTTGTTAATTCATCACTACACAATAAGTGTCTAACTATAGGCATCTAGGAACTATCAAAAATCACCCTATATTTTGCATAAATATATGACTCACAACATAATACAATGGTTTCAAACAATCCTAAATGAATTTACCTATGATGTAATATGTCTATTACTTTCAATTATTCAATGAATAGGTGTTATTTCTCAGTAAAATATATATTTTGAGATCATCAGTCGATCATTTTAAGACCACCATTAGAAACCTGTAAGCACTGGACGGCCGCGTCTTCCTGGTACGGGACTCATCAGTAGTGCGTATCCACAACTCCTGCACCTAACAGAATCCGACATCAGGACCTTCGGTCTTGAGCGCGTGCGCCTAACCTTTGAGTTGCAGATGCTCAATTTATTCTAATGTTTTCCTTTCTAAGCCTACTATTAACAACCATCCAATAAGATTTGAATTATTCACAGAAAATATTAAATTATCATTAATGTTCATATTTTTTGATTACAAGGATCGATTCATAATTTCAATAAAACTAAATAATCTCCATATATCTGTAGAGTGAATATCATCTAATGAGATCATTAGTAACTAGCTTTGTGAGAAAATTCTCAGAGATCTAGTGAGTAGCTGTGATCAGCGGTTTCCAACCCTGTAAAGTGTAGGCAGTAGCTTCAGAAGACAGTGAATGAGGTTGTGAAATATAGAAGTTAGATATTAACACTATTGAATGACGCCTCAGCAGTCGAGAGATGAAGCGAGCGACACCAAAGCTCCTGGGTTCCATTCACAAAGGCGTTGGTCCTTAATAGGTGTTATGCCTATCAACTGATATGCTTGGATTGCTATTATGAGTTCACCTTAGTCGGTAAACGAGAGCGAAGACAAATGATGCACTGACACGATAGGCTATTCTAATCCGAGCGTCCCAAGGCCCTAACTAAGTAAAAGAAAGAAGTTTTGATATGGCATAGTACGTGTACTTTCCGGGTAGGAAATGTAATCTCAAGGTCAACTGATCAGTCCATGTGCTAAAACATTATATCCAAAATTAGGACCTTTATCAAGTGTATTCTGGGGTACTAACGTCCTCAACAATAAGCACTACTGATGAGTTCCATACTAAGATGAAATGGTCATCCAGTACTTCTAGGTTTCTAATGGTAGTTTGCCAATGATCAACTCACTGTTTCAATGTATCTCTGTTATGAAAGATAATCTTATTCAGATGTCAAAACGTTGCATTTTTATCGAAAGTAATGTTTTATCATCATTTTTTAAAAAAATATTTGATGAGAGAATCTGTTGAACATTGAAAAGTAGATCATTGAATAAAATTCATGATTCATAACCGTCTTTATAGATGAACATGAAGTTATTTTAAGTAGAAATAAGAGAAGAAAAATACTGAATTCACGATTCTGTCAAATTACGTATTTTGTCTTACGTGAAATGCAAATATCTTGACGTAGAAAATACAAAAAATGTGTGTGTATATAATAATCATACACATTTGTTGTAACCAGTCAAAATCAAAACATTTGTCAATTCAAAAGTGACTTTTTCCACAAAGTTTTTGATTTGAATATTTCAAACTGTGCGGGCTTTTTGATTGTTTAATAAAATGTCTCTTTCAAATTGTTGACAATATAAAAGCACTTTAATTAATGGTAATTATGGACACTTCAAGATACTTAACTTTGGAGAGTATAGTGATCTCAGAAATAAGAATTTTTTATAAAATGCTTTTAATATGAGAAACATTTAAAATAGCTAAAGTTATCATGCACTATGAACTAAATTTATTTTTTCAAAACAACTTGAATATTCAAGTTATCATGAAGTCAATCAGTCAGTTACAACGTTGAGCTTCGTACGTAAGTACATCATTTCGATTTACCATAGCACATTAGCACAGAGACGCAATTGTCACTTCAAATCCCATAGTATTAGAGGTAGTAGAAGTATTACTGGTAATGCAGAAGTGTAGGATTTGAAGATAATATTCAATAAGTATAATTCAGTGAGATAAGTTTACAAAGACTAAGGTAGGTGTGTTGACGAATCCAGAAGATTAGGATTTGAGAGAGCTCAAAGAATGGATACACTTGAGTCATTGCAAACGATTCTGAACCATGTCATTCAAGGTCTCTAACCATCGGTGAGTTTCGTCTCGCAGACCCGAACCAGATAGCCTACATCCACCAACATGACTCAGCCCACTTGTCAATGACTACATGGATTTCTGCCATGTTTTGGTTTGGCCGCCCCTAACTTTTTTCCAACCTACTCGTCGAGGCAGTCAGCGGTTGGGCATTCTTAACACATTTCTCAACCACTTCAACTGATGAAGTTTTAATACATCATCTATTGATCTGCCATCCATACCTAGTACTCGTTTCCTAACAACAGAACTGCTTACTCGGTTATCCCACGATACACGATCATGAAGAGATTTTAACAAAAAATTCCAAAGAAAGATGGTGATTGTGTCCATCACAGATCTCGTCAGATATAGATTTTTAACCTCATTTTTAGTGGATCTATGGCTAAAATTTAATTTTTATTTTATCTTTAACAAAAATTTGAAACTTAAATTAAAAAATTACAGAATTAACACACAGAAACAGTGGAGGCAGACAGTGGACAAAATCACCTTAGTATATCAGTGTTATTCGAAAAATGATGTGGACATTTATTAAGAGAATCAGTGTTGAAAATCTTCTTAGATGATAACTCATAACACATGAGATCTTTAATCGAAACAATAAATGAACTCAACCCCAGTCATTCTAACAGTTTAGACATCCTAAAAATACTCTGAAACGCCATAACATAAGGTACACACTTACGAATATCACATCATTCATCTTCGACTACCTTGTGTTTTAATAATTTAATATATAGAGTGGAGAGAATGCATTGTTATTTATTGACTACTTAGAACATTTTGTGGCTTCTTGGTGATTTAACATTGAATTTTGCGCTGAATGTTCATACAATGTCACTTGAAATGATTTATTCACATCAGATTGAACGCAAGGTAAATTGTTTGACAAAATATACAGACCATATATAAAATGTATGAATGATTGTGAGAAACTGAGTAATGTGTCATTCAGTAATTGTCAGATTTAATTGTTTGTTTTACAATACAATACATTCTGGATAGATTTGAATCCTAACATTTTCATTCAACAAACATAAGGCTTTTATGCACTATCTGTATGGTCAGTGAGTCCTAATCGCGATTCTATGCGCAGAATTTACGAGAAAGAACCTCGATTTCACTGTTTGACAGCTGATCAAAAGAATATGATTCATCTTTTATCGAAGTCTGGTGTGGCAGCTTTTGTTATCACATTAGGATGATGTTGTTAGAACTGGATCCTAACAGTTGAGTGGAACACATTAAAAGTACATCTGTTTATTTTCAAACGAACTGATAGCAAATGCAGAGTATTTTATCAATGAGAGTTGGTCTTTCAACTGTTTGTTAAACATCACATAAATAAAAGTAAAGAAAATAAACTTCCTTTTACCCCAACGGAGCATCGGTCGCCGACCAGCATTCTCCAGCCCTTTCTGTCCTAGGACATTCTTTTCTAGTTCTATCCAATCGCTATTAATTTTTTTCATGTTGTTCTCCAATTCTCAGCGTAATAAAGTGTGGTGACTTTACTTTTACGAAGAAAACGCGAGGTTAAATAGAAACATTAATTATTATAACCAATTATACCAGTGATTGTTTTACTGAATTTCTTGCTTATTTTTACTTCTATTCACATACATTCTGGTTACTTGGATGCCATCTTGCCTTTGGTGCTCTGTATACCTTTACCCATATTGTCTGAAACGATATCGGTATTCGAGTTTGATACCCCGAAATAGGCAGCAGGTGTACTCTTTTATCTGGATTATCTCTTCTTCCCAGTTTTCGGTTCACAACAGGAGAACGGCGTTAAGACTAGAACGTAATTGGTTTGTAGTGGTGTTCATGGTCAACCTCGACTCGAACTACCACAATTCGGTTTTTTTTCAGATCAAAGAGTCAAATGGAATACAAAGTTAGATGGAGGAGCCGTGGAAGTGCACTGCTGATGAATCCCATACACCAGGATGAAACGGCCCTCCAGTGCCTCAAGGTTTCTAATTGTGGTCTAACAATGATTGATTGATGAATTCGAATGTGTAACACCACTAATCTCCATAACTCTAATTGCAAATTATTCATATTTATCAAATAACCATCAAATTCGAATTTATAACTTTCGTAGAAAACAAAATTTTCTACACTGAATACTCTTCATTTTTATTCAAAAGCAGTTAACTATTAATAATAAAAATTGTATTTGACATAAACAAACTTGCTATATGCATTATTATCGATTAAATCAGATAATCATGATTATCAGTTTAAACATATCATCAAAAAATTAACTGAAATGATAAGTGTGGTAGACTACAATATGCTAATCTAACTGTCTAAAGCTGATGTGTCTAGTAGTGTGACATGAATGTCTTGTGTTCGATCTCTAGAGGGGTCATGCATAACTAACTTTCAATGATTCCCAAGATCTACTAGGTGTCAGTTCATGGAATGTAGTACAAGTTTATTAAACATGTTAATAAAGAAATATAGGCATATTTATTTGGAAAAATCGATTCATATACTATTGATTATTTTGATAATAGCATATAATATAAGTAGTTCTAAGAAATCGATAGAGTTCTACAGTGTCGAGCCCATTCTTTTCAAGTTATTATTCACTTGTCTATCATCCTTGTCAGTTATCCGCCTATAAACTTTGTTGTTTTTACTTGAGCTAGTGTGTGCATTGCGCACTTCACTTGTCACATGTCTAGTCTATTACTACTGTCAAACTATAAACATTTATTCATGTTTCCTCACACTGAGTTGTCACTCTCTCATTCTCCGTTACACTTGGTTCCGCTTCACATTCTATTGTTGTGAATCTGCTGACACGAATGTATGAAACATTTAAAATAAACGCCGTCTCACAACCTAGGTGGTCCGCCTAAGAATGATGGGAAGATTTAATACATAACATATTCAAATTGTTCGCAAGAAAATTGGAGTTAGATTCCGGACCTCAAACGTTCGCTGTCAAGAATACTTACTTACTTACTTTCTGATGCCTATTACCCCCCAATGGAGCATAGGCCTCCCACTAGCATTCTCCAACCTACTCTGTACTGGGCTTTTCTTTGCAGTTCTGTACATGTTTTTTTTCATTCCTCCTATATCTTTCTCTGTTTCTTGGCGTATTGTGTTCCTTGGCTTTCCTGTTTTCCTTTGACGTTGAGGATTCCAAGTGAGGGTTTGGCCTTGTGACTCAGTCGGGTGCTTCCCACAGTGTCTGTCCTATCCACTTCCACCGCTTCTTCCTGATTTCCTCCTCCACTGGAATCTGGTTTGTTGTCTCCAATAGTAAGTTGTTACTGATAGTGCCTGGCCAACAAACTCGAAGTATTTTGCGTAGACAAGTGTTAATGAACACTCGTATCTCCTGGATGATGACTTTTATAGTTGTCTAAGTTTCCGCCCCATATAGTAAGTAGAACTATCTTGACATTTGTATTGAAAATCCTAATTTCGGTGTTGATTAATAGTTGTTTGAAGTTCCAGCTATTTTTAAAAGTGTAGAAATGCCACCCTTGCTTTACCGATACACGCCTTCACATCTGTATCGGATCCACCTTAATTCTTGATGATACTGCTCAGATATGTAAAGGTGTTAACGTCTTCCAAGGTATCTTCATCAGGTATGATTT